>KZ062186.1:154661-199276 GCA_002091835.1 Anopheles maculatus
TGTTATGCGGTTTCGTGGTGCAGATAAATTACGACCGAATAGTTTGTCCATGGCGAGCATATGACACTGGTGGATTCAAATCGGAGCGGTACTTTGCGGAACGTACTTGAAGTCTACTTTTTGTTCGTCTCTAGGTCATCTAGATAGGTGATTTATAGATGAAAAGTTCAGCGGGTAAAGGCGCCACGGTTTGGCCTGGTGGCAAAACATGGATGACTTGCAGAAGGCACGCAAATTTGGGCCGCTCTCTGGCTTTTAGTGACATTTGATGTGACCTTTCTGTATGAGAGACACAATGTTTTTATTTCGGTGCCATACACTTTGATCTAGATATTGTTTATGTTTGTCAGATGGAGGCTTAGTTGGGTTAAACGTACTTAATCATGTTATGAATGGGGCTACACAAATACCGATTCCAGATTTTCTATCACTAAACGACACAGCCATTAACATTTGTGTTGTTATAATATTTTACCCTTTTATGGCAATAATCTTAAGCCAAGATGTAACTCCTGTGTATACGCAAGAGACTGGATGGAAAAATCTTCTAATCGACAAACCTTTTAATGACGCCAAGTGTCGAACAGGCGGATTTGTGACAACCTTATAAGAAATTCACACAAATGCGACAGAAATCCACCATCCGAAAAGCATCTAACGCCTATCGCCTTTCAGCGACACAACTCTGGCAAAAATTGGAAAAACATGATCACAGTGCAAAAGTTCGGTGAGCATTCAATCGTGCCGAAGTCCCATGTCCCGTGCCAAAATCCCACGCTAAAACTTCCATAAACGATCACTCCCGGTGTCGTAGCGACCTGACGTTCATCCGGCGCGTGTGTTATTATTCCGGATGGCTGCACGGTTGGACACCGTAAAAGGAAAACCCACAATAAGCGCGCTAAATGGACACCATAAATCCATCGCGATCAAGTATTGATCAAGCTGTTCGATGCTGCGGCTTGTATGTTTGCTTTTCTCTGCCCAAAAATCGATGCGCATCCGGTGTGACAAAATCCGGTGCTCAATATTGGCTCACAGATCCCGCTGGAGAGGGACAATCAATCTCGTAGGGGATGTAAAATTTCTCCCGAATTCTTCCTTTCGCTTGGGAGGGTTGTTAATAAGCTGGGACGAAGAGGTAGTAGGTATGAGGCATTGGAACCGGACCGGAAGCGTGACTTTCCGTAGCGAGCATAAAGGGCCTCATGGCATCAATCAGTCAGAGGACAGCGAATCAATGGCCTAAGCTGTTATGCTTTTGTAGACAAAAACTAGTTCCGGTAGGAATGGTTCCCGAAAAGCCCGTCATCTGCAGCGGGGTTTTTTTTCCATTTCGGCGTGGATGAGAAAGTCGATACGAAAAATAGCGATGCGCTGTTGGATGGATGTTTTGTATCATCTTCGGTGTGCGTACTGTGTCGTCTTCAGCAGATGCAGATAGTTCGATGGCGGCCTTACTTAACGGGCTCGTCTGCTGGGCGGTGGAACGAATCGTATTTGATTTCCGGTACTAATCGGTAAACGGTTCCGTTCCATTTGATCCAGCCCCCTGAATGCGTAAGGAATGGCGGGGGTCTGTAAAGGTCGTTGCACGTGAAACAGTTACACCGTACACGTGTAGTCCCACACCACAACATAAACCCTTACGGATTACCTTCATGTTTTGCTTCTTAACGTTGTTTTTCCCTGTCGCTATTTTTCGCTCGCTCGGTGGAATGGCAATTGCGTAGGAGATTGCAACGCTTTGTATTATGATATTGAAATAAATGTGATGGCTGCTATTGCGTCCGTTTCCGGTATGTCATCGATGAAGATGAGATTCGTTATAGCTGGAGGTCGTTTCGTGTATAGAAGTGGAGGACGAAAGAAACCATTTTGCAAGCAAAATTAGTTTCATCACCAGCCGCACGTCAAATGAATTCAATCATGTTTGTTGAAGATTGGAATGATTACGTTTTTGCAATCTGCATTTGACTGGGAAAGGAATATTAAATGATGTTGCTTCATACACAAATGCCTTTCGTCTTACAAATTGTTCAGTATTAAAACTTTTAGTTGAAAGTTTACTAACGTTTTAACTTAGATCAAGATTGCAATACTCTTAAAGAAGATTTAATTTTAATAGCCTAGACTTTTTTATTATAAAAGTAAATTTTTCCAACTATAAAATAACTTGGACTCATGTGAGAAAAGACATTTCATTCAAATTTATTTCTAAGAAAAAGTCTACGACTAATTCCCTGGAGCATTTCAGTTTTTAAAATACGTTTGTTGGTATAAGAAGTTCCACGGAATAATCAAAACAACCTGTAGAGACTGCCTCGGCGGCCCGGTGGTGATGCGACAGCGGCGCCGGTCTTCACACGGCAGGACCGGGGTTCAAGTCTCATCTGGGCCGTTCCCCCATAGCGAGGATTGACTAACCAACTATGCGGTATCAATTAGTCTAGTAAGCCAGAAATGACAGGCATGACCTAAGAGGTCGTTAGGCCAAGAAAGAAGAAGAAGAAGAAGAAGAGACTGCCTCGCACTTACAAATGACTGAACTATTTGCTCTAGATGACAAAACGAACACCCTTTAACAGACACTGCAAATACTTGGTCTACAGCGGGGATGTTCAAAGCTTACTCACTAGTTTGTCACCTTAGTCAATCTAATATCTCTCTTTTGTCCTTTTGAACAGTTTGAGTTATTTGGTGTTATTGCAAAGAGGTGATGCTTTACAAGCTGCTGTAATTAGAGTTATTTAAGTGCTCAGGCGGTGTGATACCTTCTTTAGTGCCAAATCCAATCAGAATCATTCAGCTAGATAGAGGATTGCCTGTTCAGCTACTGATAAAAAAAATGAAACGAAAGTACAAAATTGACTCAATGTCTTTTTGCTTAGCAACTAAGCATATTTAAGTCTGCGCCCCTGAGATGCTTGAATAATGTGACCTAAGAGTTTAAACTGTTCCACACACACCAACGTTACTGAAAAGCCATAAAAAGTATACATTGTTACATAAAAAAAAAACTGAGGAATTCGGTTGATAATGACTGTAAGAGAAGTGAAAGAAAATATCTCCAATATGATCGTAAAATTTTATTCAGTAATCCTTTTCCCCCGGTTTCATGAACCACCACCATTGCGGGCGCATTTCCTACAATTATGCATTCTTTATGCAATGCCTACCGAAGAAGCATCCAATATTCATTTGTTTGCCGTGTGTCGCAGCGTTCGAACTACGCTGAACAATGGGAGGCTCGAGTCGAGTCACGCAAATTACCATAACTGACTTGCCGTAAATGTTTCAATGCTGCATCGGCAGCAGCTGTGTCAAGAAAGTGTCATGAACGACCTGCATCAATCGCCATAATCGTACATTGTGGCACATTAAAGCGAACGATCCCGGGTCCCATGGAAAGGGGGAAGGTATCACATTTGGGAAGTGACGGCACTTCTAATGAATATTTAACAGCACGAGAGCCGAGCGGTAATGCTGCTTGAAGATGTGAAGAATACGACGCTTCAGCGTGACCTAACCCCCGTGAGAGTGTCATGGGCCACATTCGGGCGGTTTTGTTAGGTGCGTTCCGTTTGTCCGACCGTTTTGTTATTGTCGCCGCGCGAGAGTGGGAGAGAACCCCGAAATTGCGACGGCTTGCGGTGTGATCTTGATGCTTTAAAGTCGCGTGAGGCAAGTGAAGGGCTTTCCATTTTCACGGATATGAGGTCACGGTGCAGTTTTGTTTGCCGTCTTCATTCCGTACGCTCCCGACGGTGAGCGCGTGAGGCAGCACGTGATTTTACGTGTGAACGTTTGGGACTTTGGCAATGCGGACCAGTTTGGTGTCGGTTCGGTTTGGTTCGGTCGGTGTTGGATGAATTAGCTATTGGTACAGCTGTTGGCACAACATTGCCATTGCGTTTCGCAACCCGATGTCGTGTGTTTTATGCCGCCAGCAGGCATAAACAAAGCGAACATCATCGTCAGACAGGCATAAATGTGAATCCCTTGGAAGCGGGCCGAACGACCGGAACGAAGATCACGATTAGTGGCTGCTTTACACGCTTCGCTGATCGTGGGAGGGCCTTTCAATTAAAGTATCAAATTACCCCACATTTCAGACAATATGATGAAACGGCGGTGCACAAGATCTGGAACGGAATGTATCGGACGTGTGGGGTAGCGAACGTATTCTACCTGGTGTCAAGATACGATCAATTAAAAACTTCGCTTTGAGAATGGTTTTTTCGCGTGTGCTTTCTATGTTTTTGGCATGAAAACAGAGCGAATGTAGCTTACCTACAAAAGGAGATCAATCTGAGCTGTTTAGGGTGAACCGTCCTTCAATAAAGCTCAACTCCTTTGGTACCAGGTGGCGTTGATGGATGGTGTTTTTGTAACAGGAGCATGATCGATGGCTAAAGATCAGCTGACTAACTAGCAAAACACACTTGTCCGTACAAGAATGATGAAGCTTACGGGCAGGTTAACTTGCTCGGTTACCCACCCTGTCAGAAGGAGCAGATACAGTTGAAGCACCCTTTAATCATGCTGCTGTATTTGAAGGAAAATGGCAACAATTTACCTAGAGCACGAACTCAAATGAAGGTAGACCTTTCCGTTGGCCTTTTCGCTGCATTGCTTCTTCGTGTTGTGTGGGTGACCGTCCGGTAGTTATGAGTTGGGGTTTTGCCATTTTGTGGCTTTTTTATCGCCCTCGACTCGAGGGAGGTTCAGTGGCTGAGGAGCCAAATTGTGTGAGATGTCGGAAAGTGCAAAACGGTCCGGTGTCTGGCAAACTGATTGCTAGCTGAAGCTAGCTGCATCGGAGGCACCAACAAGGGGGGTCTTGTTGTTGCAATTGGTCATAGTTTCGTAGGCGGCGGATACGCAGAGTACGTGGCCATCCGATCCGATGAAGGTCCGACGGTTTTATTTCGTTTTTATACATTTTTGTTGTGGCAACTCACCCTGATGACTTGCGGTGGCGTACGGTGTCCGATTGTTAATTGCATTATTATGGTAATTATTCTTTAGTGAGGTGCAATTTTACCCCAAGCCTTCTAGACTGTCGAATGTAAAGGGCTTCAACAACTTGTTACATGCTATAGATTGTATTGACGTATAGATGAAGTTGGCGAATGAAGCAAAGTTAAATAATTTCATATTTTCGCATAAAATACGTCCCAATGTGGGACAGCTAACCCACCATTTAAGCGAAAAAAGATATGATCTGGGTTCATAATGGGTCCGCCTAAATGCTAATTCGTGATCGGCCTGTTAACAGTATCCACCCACAAAAGGTCCATTACAGATCGTCATCGTCAAACGGCTACACCGATCATTGTTGCTACCTAATCGTTGTGATCATGTTTTTCGGTAAAACGAATCCCACCGCCCAGCCAGACGACGACTACTCGCCCACGTCCTCCGCAAAGGCGATTCACATTGCAACGGTTCGTGATTGATCGTAGAAATGTCACGGTCAGGTTTGTGTCGGATCGTCGTTATTTGGACGATTAAAATCATAATCTTGTCGAGCTGTGTAGAGTCAAAAGTGCCTTTGGTTACAATCGCCCTATTGTGCGTGCTAGTCCCCGAAGACACGCGCAAAGCATGCCCTTTGAGCTGTGCTCCGGATCTGACATATCTCTCACATTGGACACATCTTGACGACCCTGACCAGTTTAGTATTGTTTCGGTGGAGCCTCGCTTTGTTGTTACCTTCCCAGCTATTCTAACTTTTGTCGCAAAGGCACAAGAACCGTTCCCAGCCGCGCAAAAACAGGCTGCACCAGACTCGATTGTTGGGGCAGGAAACGGAATCATTTACACGTTTACTTAATTTGATTATGATGGCAGGGGAAAAAATTATAAGACCATCGATAGCATTAATCTGGTTGTACGACCGTAGCAGAAGAAACGAACGCGCTATTTTCGGATGAATTGCACCTCATAAAAGATCGTAGATCCGATTGGTCAGACAGTTCGTGCTCTTTACAGTCGATCATAATTGACAGCTTTATGGTGTGAAATTAGTACGCACTGCTTGATTGGCAATAGAAATAGTATTGAAGAATGCGGAAAAAGACTCTCTAACGATGGAAGTATGGCACAAGATGTTTGAGGGCGGCCTAAATAAACTCATTTTAAACAACAAGGTCCAAATGAACATGATGAAGGCCAATCGAAAATCATTCGTTTAGAGTAGAAAATGCAGATTTTGCCTAACGGAATGCTTTGCTGTTTACGTCATTGGTTGTATATCCTAATAGATGGTTCGTCGTACGTCTTTTAGATTGATTTAGGTTTGGAAATTCTCCTCCCTTCGGATACGCCAGCTTAGCTGTATACAGTTACAGGTTTAACGCCGTAGAAAATCCACCACGATCCGATTATAAGGCCCATGGTTCGTGACGACGTCTTAACGGGGCCTCCATCTTAAGACCTACGGGACGCTGTCAGAACGCATCGACGTTTGTAATCGCTGTCAGCTGATCGTAGAGATTGTAATTCTTGGGTACTATCGTTTGGTGAAATCGTGACCAAGCTATCCAGGTTCGTCGTACGAGAAGAAAGCTAGCCCTTGTGAAAGAGCAGGATGCCACAGGGATGCCTTCCCTTCGTCAAACTTATGCACTAGAATCATACCCAGCCAGGGGAGATAGGAAGTTGTGGAACAAGAGACGTTTGTTGACAGTTTCTGTTTGAATTGATTCTTCGTGATCCTCTCGTGGAGAAAATTAGCTGTAGATGGGCAGAACGAGTTCGTGATCATCGCCATCCTTTTGGGGCCTACTAATGCCTTGTCAACGGTAACTGGGCAATCTTTGGGGGTGTCTGTAGTGTCGAATCGTGTTGTGCGGTCTATGGCTGAGCATTGGCTCGACAATTGGCATTGAGGACAAGCCCAAACGAAAAGATGCTCACGATCAGCATTTGCCAATCGTCTTGGGATCATTACGAATGGTGTTGGGTAGGGCTGAAAGCAAAGTTTCTTTGGTAAAGTAACCAGACATTCCTAAAACTGCTATTGGTAAGCGATGATGGTCTGATGATTCGTTCGAAGGAAAGTTGTCTGGATTGGATAGTGAAAACGTTGAACTAAGATGATCTTTTCGATCGAGTCTTCGTCGAAGCAACGACCGATTGACTGGTCCTTCCTCCTTCGTACCATTTGGTGGCTGGCAATCCGTGCTAGGCGTACGGTAACCCCTGGGACTAGACTAATTTGAATAATGTTCAATCTCGCCATTTGCTAAAGGGGAGAAAACTCTCTCTTTCGTTCGGGGAGATGCATCGCACTGCTGGCCAGACGCTTGAACCAGATGGCTGTGAACGGTGGTGGCGGAGATGTGATCAAATCATCATTCCGATCGTCTCGATCTTCATCTTTCTGAACGCAAGATGCCATCGAACTGAGATGTGGTTGTGTGTGCGATTATTTGTTGCTGTTTTTGCACTGGCCCATACCCCTTTCGGTCTAATGCGGTGCTCCATGGGGATGTCGATGAAGATGCCTGCGGGTCCGGAACGAATAACTGTCTAGCAGCTGAGCGAGTCATTTGTCGCATGTGTGGTTGAAGCGTGCTGGAGACGATTACCGACATTGTACGTCACGCCGGGCGGTCTCGACAGCACGACGACCTCTGGACTTAGACGTGCGCTGAACCGGTATCAAAGGTGGAGCTGAAATATCTATCAAACGAATTACGAGGACCGGTGCAGAGGAACGGAGCAGTACCGAGGACGGTATATCTCGTGTGCGCATGCCATCGCAGGACTTCCTCCGGTGTCGGGGTCGGGCTAATCTTTCATCACGCGGATCAGGCTCGGGTGATCCAGTCGCGCAAAGTTGGCGCATGGGAAACTTGTTCGTCCACATTCTTCATTTGCGTACGAACGGAATGATCCCGCGGAGGGGAAACACTCAAAAACACATGGTCAAGCATCGTACGGCAAAGCGTTTTGCACCACCATTGACCCGTCTCGCCCGAGGCTTGGAACATGCGCATGCCTAAGCGTCCAAGTTCAAAGTCAAAAAGGGTTTTGAAAACGTACTATCAGAGTGGCACGCTTGGTTGTCAGGGGCGCTGCTCACACAAATTAAAAGACGATTGGACCACCGGGGACCGGCTAACGCAGGGAAACTTGTGATTACTTCGCTCGCGGAAATGGACTCCCGTGCGCACACCAGATGGCTATTAAAACGTTGTTTATCGATTGTCGAGCAATGGTCAATCGCGTCGCGTGTGCGTGTGCGGCGTGTCAAGAGCCTATGGGTCCCTGCTAAGGTCGCTGACAACGGAACGGAAACGCAAGTCAGCACTAATTTCTCTTCCGCGCACCGTTGATTAAGGACAACAGACAGAGAAAGAGAGAGAAAACAATATTAACATTACCAACTCAAGTGCTCTCCTTCCGTCTTAGATCCAACTGGCAGTGACCATTCTCGCGGGGAAGACAAATCCGTCCGGCACTCAAACGGACCCGGTGCGGAACGGATGGACCCATAATCGGCGAACACGGTTAACCTCCGCCAGGGAACAACAACGCAGGGTCTAACGTTTGGCTATTAAAATTAATTTAAAGGTGAAATTTTGCGCTTCCCTCCAGGCGGCGGGCATGTTGGAGTTGGAGAGAAATTGGAGCGATTAGTCGTCACTTTCGAATTGGGGTCTTGGGTCTTTCGAGTGTATGTATAGATTTTTTTGTTGTTGTACAACAGCAGTTCCGCCAAGTGTTGAGGGAGGTTGGTCAGGGTTAAACATGGCGACAGTGCAAAGTCAGTGAAAACATATAAATGTTTGCTTTTTAGCAATGTGCCTTTCCAAAGCAGCTTGCGGCAGTGGGTTGAGTGTTCGGAGATATGTTTGTGTTTGTGTGGTGCAGACTAATAGCGAATGGACATCCCGAAAAGGGTGCACATTCGTCGAGGGTTATGGCTAGTAGCCTGTGGCCATCACTGTCACGTTTTGAAAATCGAAAGCAAATTGGGACACACGTGCTGATTTCGTTGGACAGTTCTTTGGGTCGATTTTATGTTAGGGATAGCTCGTTAAGCGTTATGGGAAAGTCTGTACTGCTCATATCGTTAAAGGTGTCGCATGTACCCTTTTACTATTGTTTGGTTTTATAGCATCGGTACCAGGTCACAAAACGTATCATGTACTGATATGTTGGGAACGAGTACAGAATACATTTGGTGTTATGTTTTATTTCTTATAAACTTTTTTTTATTAGTTTTTGTTGCCATTCAGTCTTAATTAGGATATTTTTTTGGAAATTTCCACACTTTAAAAAACTTGAAGCAAATTTAATTCATTGTGGCGTATGCAGGAGCAGCAACACTAACTCTTTATGAACTAGCAACAATGCAACCATTTGAAATGCTTTGCATAGCGCAAGGTCAGCAAGAAATGCACCTCTTATTTGTGCAACCGAATGGGGCTTTATGTTCGGCATTTAATAAACCACTGTACAGAATGCCCATTCAGCGATTCTACTCACGTTTTTCTAGCTCGCTTCATACCTTTAGCTTCAACCATTTGGGAACGATTTCACAAACAAAACAACAAAATAAGTCAGTTTCTCAAGTTTGTACGGCACATAAGGGGTGTTTTTGTTCTAACGTTCTCCATGAAGAAACGCACAAGCCAAGAACAACAAGGTTTGTGGTACGCTGTGGTAGCTTTAGCACCAATACAACGGGGCTTCGGAAGCCGCGAAAAGTCATATCAGCAGGTGCAACTAAAATGCATACGAACAACTGTAGCAACGGTTTGCACTAACTGCTTCGTGAGTATCAGGAACAAAAACAGTGCAGTGAGGCGTGGTTGTGTGTGTGGTTCCACGGTAGCTCGACGATCCCACGTGGTCTAATTAGTTAAATCTGAAGCGTAACACGCAACACACAACATCGGTACAATTGTGTGTTTGAGGGCGACCTTTGTACTGACTGTGACTGTTATCGTCAGGTGCGGGTCTCTCAACTGATGGCCGGTGGGAAACTTTGCTGCGTGTGGACTACCCTCTACGTTAAGTTGGACACTGTGCAAACTACCGATACATTGGCGTGACTATTGAACTTAACGAACGCACTTTATCACACTATCAATGATGCACTACGGTTGGGTTGTTTGTGCGGATAGCTTTATCTTTAATCATTTATCATTCAGCTGATGGGTAGGATGGAGGTTGGGAAAAAGCGGGTGAAGGGAATACAAATACAATGCAACGCCTTCGTTTCATCGCCCAGAACAAATTGCAATAGGCTTGACTGCCGCAGGCGTAGGCTATAATAGTGTGCTTGGAAAACTCTAGCGTCATCGATGTCGGATTCTTATTTTATCACCCACTCTTATCGTGTGGTATTCACACAACCGGTTTAACTTTGCATTATTGTTTACACTGTGTTTGTTTACAAGTTTCATTCGGAAGATAGTATTGCATTATGCAAACTTTACTTTTTCTTACTTGAACGATGAGGAGGTGTTGCTCGCCTTAGCTAATATGACATTAGCTATGTTAGCTGCAATTATTTTTTATCAAAGAGGGAACGAATATCTTTTAAGTGCTTACAACTACACGCAAATGAACGCTTTTCCAGAAGTTTCTGAAGTTCCGATCGATCCCAAAGACAACAGAACGTGCAATCGATCGCAACGATAGATATGCCAAACGAAGACGCTTTGTATGTAATGATACCGTTCGATGGATGGCAGTTTGAGCCGTCCGCAATGCTATTAGGGCGATAAGCGATCGAGTTCGCAATCAAACCCGGACGACTGCTATCCTTCAATCACACTGTCATCACTGTCATTGCGCTGATTGCGTCCGTACGTTGCGTCGTGTCCGCCTGCCTCTTGATATGCATTTTTAAACGAGTCCGGTTAGCTGCGTAATGATAATGGTGTGGGTAGTTTGGCCAGTTGTTCGCCAGCTACCTAGAGTGAAAACTAACTCACCATAATGTTAGCTTATTTTATTACATTGGAAAGTGTGATCGATAATTTAGAAATAAACGATTAGAAAGCGTACAGATATCGGGTACGAGCTGCAAAGGGTTGCTAAAGCCTTTGCCGTGCTAATGTGTGTGTGTTTTTTTTGCATTGCACTTTAAATGTGTGAATACATTAATAACAGTGAGGGTTGATGAGTAAAACAATTATCTGGTTATGGTCGTTTTATGTACTATAAAATTGATTATAACATTTGAAATTTGAAATTTTTCGTTGAGTTAGCTGCAAACTAATCTAATAAAGATCTAATATAGTTCAATTAAATTAAGCGCTTTATTGTTTTTTTTTTTATCATTTATATTGTAAAACGAGATTGCACCTTTCTGCTTTACTAATGCATTACATGGTAATTGTTGGGCCGACTCTTCTTCTTCCGTTTTTAACTAAGCAGTGCAGAGTATAGGTTTCACCCCCGGGTTATGACATCTCAAGGCTCTGTGGTGTCAAAGAAGAATACAAATTCTTCCTGCATCAACATTCTGTGGAAATCCACTAAATTTCATGTAGAACGGCCAACCGTATTGCTAAATCAGTTGTATTAGCCATAGAATGGGCGGCCTGGTGGTGTATACAATAGCGGCGCCGGTCTTTACACGGCAGGACCGGGGTTCGAATCCCGGTGGACCGCCTCCCCGTACGCAGGACTGACTATCCAGGTACAGGTAAAACTTAGTCACAGAAATCTAGCAATAAGCTGGCAGGCCAAGACCTCACGAGGTTGTAGTGCCAAGGAAGAAGAAGAGCCATAGAATATTTTACAAACTTGTTTACCCTGTATTGATTTCTTGGATAATATGCTCACCATGAGTTGGTTTAGCTAATACGTGCATAATAATTGATCGAGTATGTTCTACCCTCAATCCCAGACAGGATTAGAGGATCCCAAACGGAAGATGGATTAATTTACGCGACAGTGACAGTAACCCGCAAGCCCCCATACGACTAAAATGTAAATGAATCACTTAACGATACATGCCCGTCAGCGATATCAACGTGTTAACATTCATCCTCCGCACCGCACTCGCCGACAGTAGGTAGATAATGTTTGGCCAGCACAACCTTACCCATCCCGTATGTTGTGGAAAAGATTAACGTCGCTCGCTTTACCACCAGCAGTTGCCCCAGTAAATGAAGCACTGTATTAAGATCGATGCCATTCAGCCGCTATCGTTTGAGCGCGTTGAAGTGTTGTTGTGCCTGGCATGTTGATGGTGCTTCTTCCGCGACGATACATTCCGGGTAATTGTTTCGTGTGCAGGTGTATTTTATCACCATTTACTAACTGATGGGCGATGGGTACGTGATGATGCAAATATTTGATGATCGGCGTGCGATAAAGTTTATCAATGCTTGTTTTTTTATCTAACGTAGTGTGAAATGGTGTGTTGGATGGTATCAAAATTGTCAATAATCATTTTACGGTTAGTGTTTAAAGTGTTGCACTAGGGTGCGTGCGTCTACCGTTGCTGTGAGTGTAGGTGATGTTGTTTTGCAAAGTTTTACATATAACAAGAGTAGATTACTTTAGAAAGAAAAAGCTGATTATGAAGTGAAACATTAATTACTGCCTCCCATATTTTGCAAAAACATGTGATGCGAATGAAATGTGCCGCTTTCGACGAGGATAATCACTCAGCATCGATTTTTACACGCTCGTTACCCATACGAACTGATTTTTCCATCCGGTTGTTTTAGCGAGTTCGTTATCATCACTCGTGTGCACAAAATGTGGAAAATTAAGTATTGATTAAATCAAAATTCGGGCAAGCGATAGGACTCGCGAGTGTTAGCAAGGCATGCAACAGACTTCACATTAATGCATGCCGTGCCGTTATTAACCGTGATTATTCATTCCGCCGTGAGATAACTTGACTGGGCTTTTGGTTTTTGCGAGGTTCGCTTTCCAATTCTGTGCAATGTTGTGTTGGAAGCTGTTAAAAAAGGGTGTGTGCGTTTTCCTATTTTCTCACTTATAGTGCTTCAATGTTTTCATGACTATGGCGCTGATTTGCCCAACGAGTAGTTAAGCTATGGCTGTAATTAAATAGCTTTTTGTTGTCATTTGTCGGATGCTACCGTATCATAGCATCAAGCATCGTCCCATGATTAGCGTACAGATATTATAATTTATTAAATGCAATTTATTTCTTTTACGTTTCCGTTTTTTTAATAGAATTGAAAGTTGAACAGCCGAAATGAAGTGAAATGAGGACAATATCATGAAAAGATACGATGAGAATCCTTTGTATAACATGTCGGGGAAAACTTTACGTTTGCTTTAATAATCGTGAACCTCATTTACTTTAGGAATTAAAAAAATGTTAAAAGTCATGTTAGACCAGTCGTCCATAAACGCCTCTACGCCAGTGATAGTAGCTAAAGCAGAGCGAAAAACTAGAACACTTTTAATCCAGCATAAGCTCCATCGAGTGAAGCGAGCAATAAATATGCAAATGGGGCAAAATTTATACTCACAAAAACCAGAACCGGAAGAAGTACACTCGTCTGTGTTTCGTTACAAAAGGGATTGAAAAGTTTCTGTTCCTCCGCTTTGAGCGTAAATGAACTGGCATCTATGGGGTAGGAGAAGAACCGACATACTTAGAAGCAATAAAAGTCGAGCTGTTAGTGGACAGAGTGTATCGTTTATGTTTCGCCTTTAGCGAGTCGTAGCAAACTTGTGTTAAATTTAATTTTTTTCTATTTTATTACCTTTTATTCCAGACGGAAGCTGCGGAAAAGTATGATGTGATGACGAATGAGGATAGCTGCTCCACGTCAGACGCCTGCAACACCTTGACGGGCGTCGGGTCCGATGGGGATAAAGTGAGACGACAGCGGAGTATGCTGAAAGAACAGCGCGCCGAACCGAGAGACGACAATGCGCTGCGACGGCTTGACAATGGCCAGGTGCGGCGCAAACAGCGTCCCTGCAGCAGCGGTGTGCTGGACGGAGTAATCGGTCCGAAGACTCACCTGAAGTTAGTCAGCCAGGAGTTGGAATGGGAGCGGAAGTTCCGTGATGATCAGCTGTCCCGCATACTAAAGGCACTGATTGCCTTCGAAACGCGGCTCAAGAACGAGCAGAGTCGCATTAAGCAACAGCTGTACGAGAAGGATGACGTTATCAATCGGCAGAGCTGCACCATTAATCGAATGAAGCGGAAGCTGGCAGCGGATGAAGCGATGGCGGGTGGCAGTGATGGTGAGGAACCGAACGCAACGAGCGTCGATGAGGTAACTCAGTATTGCCCGAAGTGTCGTAAAAACTACTACCGGCTCGAGTGTCGAACTAGCGGAACGCAAACATTCGAGTACTGTCGGGATGATGGAGCGGAGAGTGTCAATACGGGTAGGTAGTTGCACTACGAGGAGGGCATTTGAGTGGATTTGTGAAAAAGGGGTTAGATAGAAGATGGTAATAACATTGCTTCCCTTTACTTTTTTTTTGCAGAAAACTTATCCCTGAATAGTGTAGAGTATGCTTCATCGAGCGAGGAACAAGAGTCGTCACTGTACGTGCGGGCCAACTCGTTCAAGGATGCACGCCGCAGCCGGAAGTACACGAGCAAGCGGTCGTACCAGGGCTATCAGCGGGGACCGTCGCGAGCGAGCAGCTTTAAGAGTAATGCATCGGGCCCGGTTACCGGTACGCTGGCAAAGCTCGTCGAACGAAACGTGCGGAACGGTGTACGGCGATTGAGCGGACCACGGGAGGAAGAGAGTGGCCACGAGGCGTACGTCAACATAGAACCAAATGCGAATGTGCCTAAAATAGTGATCTACGAAAATTACGAAAGCGACAAGGAAAATAAACGGATGGATCAAAACCGACAGGAGTGCGACAACAACTACGACAACGTGGAACCTTACTCCAATCGTATCGACTCGCTGCACGGCATACAAGGTCGGAACAGTGGACGGTTTGCGAGCGACAGGCAACACAAGCCTCAGGAACAGAAGCAGCAGCAGCAGTCGCCACGAATGGATGGACATAGCGATTATCATCTGGTCGGTTCTAAGCGTGGCGACGGTAGCGAACAGATGGAGCTAGATGACGGGACAATCTTTTACGAAGCGAATGCGAGTGCCGGAAGTGTGAGCAATCAGCAAAAGTACACCGAAGGGATGGAGATGAAGCAAACGATCGAAACGAATGACGACTGGTATGCGAGCGCCAGTGATATGGAGGACTCGGATACGGCCCTCGGGAAACCGTACAGCAATGCAGCTGTCAATCCGGTGCTGGAGTGTGTCAATCAGGTAAGAAGGGAAAACGAAACGTAGGCTATTGACGGTGCAAATATTTATCCAACTTGCATCCTTTACCGTAGATACTTCTTCAACAATCGATGGATGGTTTCGGAGACAGCAACAAGGACACTACCGGCGAGGGCACGGGTGAAGAGGAACTCTACATAAAGGCACAGCAACCTTCGCCACCATCGGTGAAGGAACCGACAGCCGTTCGCTCGAAACGGGTTCACTTTTCGACACAGAACAGCATGGTCCAGGTACCGAGGATATCGCTCCATCCGACTACATCTGTGTCCAGCCAGGGAAGTGGGTCGTCCAACCGAAAGGATGATAAAATTTCACCGACGTACGAAATCCAGAGCATCTACAGCAATGAGTACGAACCGATCGGGTCGGAACAGAACTCGTACTCGAATTACTACGTCGACATGGAGTCGAAGCTGGGCTCGGAGGATCGTGAACGTGAGCAAGCGCTGGCAGAAAAGCGAAAAACACCTCCAGCACTACCACCGAAACCGGCCAATCTGTTAAAACTGCAGCAGCTATCTAAGGGCAACCATCAGCAGCGGCAATTAGTGTCATCACCGGCAAAAGGACGTAGTTCCTCCGCACAAAGCGACATTGCCGAATCGGAGCCGGACTACTGTTCCATCAGCGAGATCCAGGACTCGGTGAAATGTGTTCAGATTGTGGCCGAAATCCATAAGGACGCGTGTGAAGACGACTATTCGATAGTAGACGAGGAAGAAAAGGAAAAGCAGCAGCAAGAAGTTGTGAACCGGGGTGAGCTGGAGGAAACGAGCAGCAAAAAGAGTTGTTCCGAGCTGGAGGAATCGTTTGCCGACGTACCGAAGCTACCGAACGTGGCGGAGATAGTGCCACCGAAGAAGGAGCCATTAAACAAATTCATTAGCCAAGATAACTACATTACGAAATCGTCTGGTAGCAGTTCGAGCAAGGCGAGCCACTCGAGTGGGGCTGGTGTTGCACCGGGTGTGCATACGCCGAGCAAAAAGGATGGTGAGTTCCGTGAACAGTTGTCGGAGATTATAGCCGAAATCAACAAGCAGTCGCCCGCTATACGGAATGCTTCGAAAAAGCAAATCCCGGTGAAGGAACTGAGCCCGGCTTTTCGAGGTGTTAGTCAAATACCAAGTGTAACGTTTCAGTCTAAGTTGAAACCGGTGGATAAGTTGAGTTTTCTTTCGAAAACATCCGCGGCAGGTATGTCCGGATCGATACCTAGCTTGAGCCACAACACACCGAAGCTGTCCAGCTCGATCGCAAGACCCTCCATTAAGCCGTCCATGTTGAAGTCGTCCCTCTCGACGAAGGCTCTCTCTAGTACGAATCTCACGCTGGGTAGCGGCGGCATGAATCCGTTCGCTAGTCCAGTCAAATCGGTCTCGTACATTCCCAACCTAAAATCATCCAGCGTCAACAGTCCACTATCCGGTACCGCTAGTGCCGGTTGTTCGCCCATAAAATCGTCCTCTTCCACGGTGAAGAAGGTAGCGAGTGCTATAAACCTAGCGAACGGCACAACCACTTCCTCACAGGCATCCGCTGCTTCGGTTCCCGTTATTATAGCCCAAGCCAGTAAGCTACCGATACAGGCGGAATTCGATTGGTACAATTTAGATGCCGAATACGGGAAATCCAATCAACCGGACGTTATTGTGGAAGCGGATCCAAGCTCAAACGGAGAGGCTGATGGAACGGGTGACGAGGAGGATAGTGCGTCGTGTGCCGATAGTCCTTCGAAGAAGGTAGCTAAATCCGAAACTACCAACGGTGTAACAGTGACAGTGGACGAAAGATCGGCAACCGGCGTGGCAACCACCGAGAACGGTGGCAGTGAGGAATGTGAGGAAGAAGAAGAGATGGAGAACGTGGAGTACAATTTGGACGAAGAGTATAAGAGCCTGGGACCAATCGTGCCACCGCCGGATATTATACAGAAAAGCGTTCACCCACCAATAACTCCCCCGAAGAATGGCAAAATCCCGTACAACAGCTTGTCTTTCAAGGAGCTGATGCAGCTTAATGAAACACCTAAAATAATGCAAGAAGCAAAGACGGCAAAGCCAGCGAAAACCGGGACGGGTACGGAGACCGTACCGAGTGGAAGAAATTACGAACATTTCCTGGACGATTCGGGCCTTTGCTCGAAACCTATCATCCTGCCGAGGAAGAAACGTGTGTACTATTCGGGACCGTTCGTATGATGCCTGATGAGAACAAGTTTGTTAGGAGCAATTGGATAGCAACATGGATCCTGGTAATAGTTTATTTGTTGTTCGATTTGTAGGTATACTGTCCGCTTGAATGCTCCTTCGCGCACTTAGTATCGGCTGCGGTAAAGCGACAGAATAGAACGATTAAATATCTTACTGAAACGTTTCCTAGAGATGATCCCCCAGTGCATAATTGAATAAGTGATTGAGAGTAAAAGAGATAAGCGGGTTCCCTTAAACTGCCTGACACTAGACCTAAAGAGGTGCCAACTGTGCCAACATTTGAGTACGCTAGTTGTATTTTGCATAACGTGTATGATTAGTATGACAGATGGATCGTTTCCTTTTCCTGGCCGAAAAGGTTTAATGCTCGGTTCTGGTAATGTTTGTCCGTTTCCTTTTTATTGGAGCAGTGCTCGAGAGGGTGTAAATGAAGTCTTAAGTGCATTTCTACAGACATTCACAATTCATTCACGAGTTAATCGGATTGCACACCGTGGTTCATCTACCTTGGCGTTTGTTGATTGAATTCAGTACCCATGTCACGTCCCATCGTTCATCGGCCGTCAGTCCGTAATCGGATGGCGTTAATTAGATCAAGTCCGCTTGGCCGCTCCTGTCCGTACTTTGTCTTTCGTCACCGTTTATGCAAATGCGGTCAAGCACGAGCATCGGACAGCTCCGGTTAAATAGCCCCGATGGTGTCGGTGCAACCCTGACGCGTGATAATGTTTGGCTCGCTTGCGTTGGAATGGACAGGGTGGAAATAATACGTTTAAAATATTGATGCACCAATATGAATGGAACGAAAGTGACGAACGAACCTAATTGCATACGTGCTCAATTATTAATGCAATCATGCAAATAACAGTGCAGTGGAAAAAAGGTCTGGTAACAGTAGCAACCCGCTATAGAAGTCATCATTTTTTAGGAAAGGAATTAGGTGTGTGTGTGTCCAAGAATAGTTCACGCTGTCTGCGTGTTGGTCGTGTAAATGTATGAGAAAGACAAAAAAACTATTTACAAACAATTAATAATTAGAGCTAGAGTATTGAGCTATGGGCGATTCATTAGCGCCACCGCTCCAACATATTCAACTGTAACGTATTCCGCACGGTAGAGAATGGTGTATAAATGCCTAGGAAATAGCGCAAATTCGGATAGGCACACAACAAATAGCAGTGGAATTGATTATTTTCCCACCCCCCATTCTACCCAGTCGTGTAGCTGGCCAACATCTGTGTTCCATCTACCATCAGGTTTAACGATGTAATGATTGTAACACTCTTCGGTCGGAAAACACAACAATCGGAAATAAATTCTGCAGGAGAAAACATTATTTATTCGCTTACATGAAAACTGTGCTTCGGGTTTCTTGATTGTGCTCGTTGTTGCTTCCGAAAATATTTAATCTGCGTGTTGATACCGTTTTACGTCAGCGAAAGTTGTTATTTAAATGCAGGGGTCTCCACACTGTGCCCGGCAGAAATCGGGTTAACTAATTTAATTCAATATCATAGTAACTTATTCCGAGACAAGGAAATCATTATGAAATTTGAAAAAAGTATTCGTTAAAAATTAAACACTAAAATAATAATTAAAAATAAGTTTGAAATTAGTCAAAAGGGACACAACTTTGAAGTGGAAAACATCAGATCTATATCTTTATTATATGGAATGTTATCTATTGTTCCGATTGTGCAAGCTATTTTCTTTATTTCAGGAGTCTATTTTATTATTAATATTATGACTTTACGGTTTTAAATACACATAATATTTGATGGATCTTGGAAGTTTGGAAACCACCAAACAAGAGAAACTGTCTCCACTTGTGGTCTTATCAGACAAAAAAGCATCCACCACAAAAAAGCTACTACAATATCATCTTCAGTGCGGCAGCCCTTGTGGTGAAAAGCTTGCAAACCCCTGGTTTAATGCATTTTAGATATGTCCCATTCATTTCCTGTACTTCCCGCTTCACTGATATGCAGCTTTCGGTAAACAGTTCCCGTACCCATTCTATCGCCAGTCGATGTGAAAATTCATTATCTTGTTTGCGCTTTCCTTCTCGCGTCTTTAAATGGATTAAACATCACATTCCCAGGCGGTGCTGCCGTCCGTGTGTCATTACTTTCCACTTTATCAACCCGAAGAGGGGCCAGGCTTGCCGGCTGCAGCAATAGCGCGAAGGCTAAAGGCCACAGCGAGTTGATGAGTGATGGCGGTTTCATTTTCCGCGGCGTCTCACGAACGCCCGCGGATGCCGGCGGGGATTTCGTTGGACGTGTTAATGAGAAGTTGATTTGCAGACAATCACCACCGGGCAGGCGCTAAGACCCGGTGCATGTTTCAGCCGATATACAGTGTGCAGTTTTTGCTTTTTGTTTCTTATTTTGTGCTGCCAACACCTTCACCCTTGGCACCCCTTGAATGGTGGGCAAATGGGTGGGTGGGCTCCCTTTCGGATGGGAGTGTGATGTATCTTTCCAACGTTGCACGCGTGTAGGTAGAAGGTGAAAGTTGGCGCACAGTAAATGCCAACAAACGGGCCCGCGTGCCCTCTCTGTATGCAAACCATTCATCTATCGGAGATTATGTTTGGGAGCAGCGTGTTGGCTGATGATTCCGTTTGTAGCATTTTATTTCATTTTCTTGTCGCTTTGTATGTTTATGGTTCTTTTTTCTTTTGCTTTGTTTTGGCGCCCGCCGTACTTGCATCCACTTAATTATGCATTTCCATCGGCGTACCGATGGTGGATGCTGTTTTGATAGTGGGTTTTTAAATAGTGCTTTTGTTGGCAATTATTGTGCAGCGCTTTTTTAGTTCACGCGAACGTTTTTAAGAGCCATTTTACCGAATGAATGCGTACGTTCGTGCAACGCGCGTAGTTCGTGGTTGGTTTAAATTTGTATAAATCATAATTCTTTCCGCCCTGCAGGCCTAGGGTGCAGCTAATTACAATTAAGCTGCAGTAAATGGCGAAAAGTGAAAGGTTTGGGAGTGGTCGGTTTTGCAGTGTGGCTGTAAGTGTACTACATAAAAAAGTGAACAAGGCTAGAATGTTGCGAATGGATGGATAAGCACCGAACCACCTGTGCTACCATTAGTAACAGCAGAATAAATGCACTGTGCTGTGGGATTTGTTGTCAATTTGGAATTCGAACTGGCGCGAAATAGCAAAACAGCAGGATAATCGGTTTCATTTATTCAAAAGCTGGCCAGTTTTATGTTTCGCTTTGCCTTTTAATCCTTCACCACTAGCGTTCGCTTTTGACTACTATTATTTTGCTTCGGTTATGCGCGAGAATCATTGTATGCCTCATTTTACAGATTGCTCCCATTCTGTGATGCTCTTTGTCGATTAAACGACATGTGTTGTTGAATGCTTTCAGGGAGCTTAATCTCTGTTGCGCTGTATACTAAAGTATGCTGGGGATGGGTAAAAATATTGGATAGTTTGGGAAAACTCTATCTATTGACTAGAGGAACACCATGATACGAGAGAACCTGGAACCTACTGGGGATTCGAAATTTTCATGGTTCATTCTGAAAATGGCCCCTATGTGATGGTTATGAGAGCAGTGAAGCTCTTGCGGGCTGCACTCCTTGTGATGCACTCAATGCTGTGCCATTATTGTCATGATGATGTTGATGGTGATGCTGGGCGTATGCTAACAGATTGGGTTTGCTCTGAAACGAAATTTATTCTACAACATGCTGCTGGATTGCGTGTGCTATTGGCCGTTCGCTCCACAATGGTGTGCATCGTATTCAAATGAATGGTGCAAGGTTTTGTTTGTGAAATTGTGAAGCAGCGGTAAGTGATGCTCGGGGCAAACAAGAATCATTGGCTAGAGGCCAATGGCTAGTACCGGTTTGCAGTTGTCTGTTTAGAACAATTACAGCTAATGCATATATTTATGATAATAGAGTTTGTATGGGTGGCCTTATACTGTTGATTCAATTGACTTTCTATGGTGTTTGGACTCGTAATGGAAATTGTTATCGGCGAAGGTGAATTGTAGAACTGTGACATATGTGATTGGCAACCGAGGTACAATTTGGATCCTATTAAGTTTCTGCATTGTATGGTTGATGCATATCAGTGAGATCATTTAATACTTTGCAGAGACGTTTGAAGTCTAATGTATCAAATACTCTTTAAAAATACTAACTAATGATCCAATTACAACGTTTGACATTTTTGTTTTATTAGAACCAGGCCTACTGCCGCTATATATATGTATCTATCATTTATTTGAGTGAAGTTCTTCAAGCGTCCAAAAATCAAAATCCTACTATTCATTTTGTAGTAAACGGGACATTTTTGAATTAGTTTCCGTTGTAAGAAATAAATTGGAAAGCATACTATGAACTAGTAATTTCATGCATAAATCGCTAATTTTTGAGAAATAGTTTTCAATTGTCCTTTAATATTATATGAATATTTATTTCTTCAGTTTGTTCTTATCTATACTAATAAATGTTGTGCTGAAGTGTATAATAGATATATCAATTATCAGCAGGATAACATGTTTGAATTTTTGATATTGAGTTAATATCATTATTCGATGGCAGGATCGTTCATTTATTGTATATGCTTAACTTATACTAGTCTTAGGAGGGAGGAAAGGAAGGAGCTAAAATAGATGTAGAAGAGGTAATACAGCCTGTTTAAGCCTGTCGCTGAAACAAAATTCGAGAGAAGTGCGGACTAAAAAGCAAAAAAAAAAACGCTTTAAATCACATTGGATCGTTTAGGTTGGATGTGAGTATACGGTTTAGGCCCAAAACTAAAAATTACTTGGAGACATAGTTTGAAGTGGGTAATGAACGATAGTTTGGACAGTCGTGGATTACACCCAAGTCTCGGTGTACAAATATTGCAGTACAGTTTAGCATTATTTATTCTAATCCATTCATTCGTAGGTAAATTGCTGTCGTTAGAATAACAAATTTAAAAAGATAGTGAAGAATTTGAACAAGTTTGTCGTTTTCATTCTCCAAAAATATTGAAATCTTGAGTACAGTCGCTCTTACAGTCGAGAATGATTTAAAGCGCATCCTACGCTCAATCTTTTGACTAGCCAGTTGACTAGTTAAAACTGACGTCCACTAATGTCGAATTTCGTCCAACTATTACATTCAAGATTTGTTTTTATTTTACATTTTCTCACGTAAAATATGGATAACACATATTCGATCAATTTCAGGAATAACTCGTTGTGATGTGGTACAACTGACAAAATTATATTGTTGTATTTGTTAAAATCTTATAGGGTTGTAAGTCATTGCTTTTCATTCCAGATAGACCCGTTCCATTGTAACGTTCTGTTAACTATGAGCTAATCATCTCATGCCATTTTGTTTTCAGTGAAAGATTTTTTAAATTTTACTCTATTTTTTCTATTTCAATCAAGTTTCATTAAGCTAAATTATTACATTACATTGCCTTTCATCATTACAAAATCGTGTTTAAAATTGATTAGACGACTTTCAACACTTCTCGCTATATGGAGCACCCCATCCATTGGATTAAGGTGTAACCCCTGAACTATTTCTCAGAATTTTGATAAACAAATTTATGCCCCACCATCGCCATCTCCCAATAATATGCTCAAGTTTCCCTCGCTAGCATGAATCTTCCAATGCGTTGCCTTCAGACTGTGACATCCGCGAATTTCCCTCGTGCTGGCGTAAATATGTCGCTCGGGTGACAATAAAATCGTCTCGCTGGTCCCTCAAGCTTGACTTGGGGGAGGGGAGTTTAATGGAAGTTCATTTGTTTCAATCAGCCATCGCCAAACACGGAATCGTTGAGGAGTGCTCCAAAGCACCTCTGTTCCTCTCCCTCTCCTATCCACTTTATTTTGGAATATAGTAAATAGGAGACCGAATACTCCACGGGCTGACTATGGTTTGGATCCGGGTCGCTTTGCTGCAGATGAAAGCTTAATCTTGCGCAAATAACTACCACTCGGTTCGTTGACGTCTCTGGTGTCGTTTTTCCGTCGCTGGTTGTCCCCAGGACGAAGGTACCCGATCAGCCCGGTGCTCATCCTTTCCCGTACCGTACCATATTGCCAGGCCGGAGGTGAATCCACCTTCACCATCGGCGGATGATTGGACTGGATTTGGGTCATTGAAACCGAGGCCATCGTGACAATTGCATTGGCAATACACGGAACGGCCACGTCGTGAACACCGTTTATAGGCCCGGAGATGCTCGACAAAAGTTTGCGCTTTCCTGTCACGTTGCCGGCACGTGACGTCCTTTCCGTGGCGAAATTCATCGGCAGTTTATTTTTATTGCGCTTCTGCCAATGTGTTCCGTTCTTTTTGCTGGCCTGCTTGTTTTGTTTGAACAGTCGAATCCGTCCGCGGTCAGGTTTCTTCGTGATGCTGCTACACTTTGCATTAACATGAGAAGTAAATTAAAATGAAAAAGAATGTCATTTTTTAAGTGTTTTTCGGTAGAATTTGGAATATTTATGCGCATGGTTCGGCATGGCAAATGCGTTCAATGACCATTGCGGAGCATGATGTGCGACCAGCGGCTTCTTCTACGGAAGGTCAGTTGATCGTCGAATCCGATGCAACCGGTGTGTGTGTGTCGTCTGTTGCATATGATGCATGCCATGCGTTGCATCATTCTACGCGTTGCACTCGCTTCATCATGTTGCGCAGCTCGGTAAGTGGTTGAGTGGCAAATTATAACATTTTGTTTTGATTTTTTTTTTCTGGTCAAATCCTCCCATCACAACCAGTGCTCGAAATTTGCGTCTCGCGAAAGCACAGGCACTGGCGCTAATGTGCAACGGCATTTGCAACGGTATTGACCTTTTTTTTCCTTTCTTCTCAGCAGTCGCGAACTGGGGCACCATTTGACCGGCCGTTGTTTGCGAATTCCGGTCCCATGAACTAACCGCTTAATATCAGACCGGGCACGGTCGCAAGGGTCGCGGCACACAGGCCAGCGAAAATAAAGAAGTCGTGTTTACGACCACGGATACGACGCTCGGGAATCGGGCAGGCGAGATGGGAGTCGGTGCTTTGAGGCCTGGACAGCGAATGCAAAAACAAAATGTGTATCATTATTTCAATGCTCAGCAGCGAAAGGTGAACGTTGGCGTGCTGTGTCCACAGAACGGCGCCACTGCAAATGTCAGCCCGAATGTGATCGTGGTGACTTTATCGGTTGGTTGTCCGCTGGCAGTAAACAAACCATCGGGGCACGCTGGTCTGGGTGGCTAAATCAAGATCAAGGTGCCTAATGCGGGTCGACATTTAGCGCGTACACTTTTCGAAGTCAGTGGTGGATGTTGGGACTTTTATAATTATTCATATTATTCATAGACTACATATGGCGAATTTTGCATACGGATGATTTGTCTGATAAATGGACCATTTTGGGTCATTACCCTAAAAGGTGTCATATTTATTTCAGAAGGATGAATTATTATGTATAGACAAAGTTAAGCATACGCGGCTGTAGTCATTCGTTATGAGTTTATTATATTATTGTAATAATCTTTATTGACAGACCAACATAGAGGCCTGTCTAATTCCTTTTCCTTTTTAGCTCTGCCATTTCGAGTAGTCATGAAGGGCCCACTAGCTTCCAAGACTTGAATAAACCCGTATCCAGTGGCGGATCCAGCACTGTAGAGACTCTAGGCAAAATGGAAGTTGCGGGTCCCTAACATATCAAAACCGTTGATAGGCCCAAAGACGAAAGGACCAAACGAAGATATCGTGATCATGATGTTCGTATACGACTGCCCCTTATGGATTATTTTGGGTCAATTCTAAATGCTCGTTGTATCCAGGACTCTACAACCCGTTTAAAGGGCACCTCTATCGATATGTACGTGCCCCAAAAAAAAACCTCGGGGATCCAAGCATCTACTTAGTTTGCTTATACTATGATCTACCCCTGACCGTATCGCGATAGTCTTTTTTTTTAATTATAGAGACTTTGAGTCAATTGACTTCATTCGTCTCTAAAATCGCGATAGTCTGTCCGGCGTTGAGTCCTACAGACAGTCCGAATGGCTGCTCTTGCCATTTGAAGACCGCTCAAGTGCCTTGTATTATTAATAGTAGCCTAAAAAGACAACCATTAAAAATTTATTGTATAAGTCCAAGCTTGTATAAGTTGTGTTTACTACTATTGTAAATCATATTTTAAATAGAATTTTGTAAAAGTTATAGTTCTAAAATATCAGTCTCGCTTAAACCCGTTTAGTGGTTAGTGCGAAACAATGTGTTTTTGGTTTCAAATAGATTTTCCATAATAATATTGGTTTAATTACATACATTTCTCATTGTTTCGCACTAAGTTTAATTTCCGTCTGTTCCGAATGTTACTCATCTCAGCTATTCTTTCGCTTAACGCACTAAAATTAACGCCTTAACAGGGCAAATACAAAGGAACCAACAACGTCTGACACTCAAACGACATATCAACCCCATTTGGATCGAATTCGAACCGTCGGTTGTGTTTGTAGTAGTTTATTTATTCCTGCCAGGTGAATTGGACATATTAAAACCCTAGTTACCGCTCCATCGCAAACTCCATCCAAATCTCTCTTCACCGTGGCGGGTGGATCAATGACTCACGAAAATAAGCTCGCTGTAGTAACTCAACACTGCACGCGTTCGCGTTTTCATTTCTGTGTGTGAATTTTCAATATACCCCAAAGAATTGCGGAGGACGGACGAGCCCCGGGAGACGCGAACATGGCACGGATTCCTTCATGCGATAGAACGTGGAGCGGGTGAACGTTGACACTTGCGTTAGTTAGATAGCTTCATGGGTAGTGCACAATAAATATTACATTACACGAGCGAGCTTGAGCGTGTAGAAATGTGTGAACGGTGGAAGGTCCTCTACTTCCTTTCGCACGAGATTACATCTTCCAAGAAAGGCAGCCACGAGCAGCTTCCATTTAGGTAACTGTGTGTGCCCGGATGTCTGAGCATTGTAAAGCGTCGTTTTCCGCTGGAAATTCTTCAAAAAAAACATTGGTTTTCTGCAAAACAAACAAGTGCTGCTGGTGCGAAACTCAGCAACCTAAAACTGAAAACGGATTTATGCTGAAGTGGAGAGTATTTTGGTGTATTGTGTTGGAACGTGTATAGCGTGTGGTGTGGGGTGAAAAAGCGATAAACATACACTCACAGCACAGCACAACATTGGCAAACATTCATTCATACGTAATCGCGACCGAGTAAGAAGAACATACGCATTCCGGCACCGTGGCATACCTGTAATAAACAACAGTGTTTGACTGTTTCTTTCAAGATGTTGTTAATCTGTGCAGAAACAACTTTAAGCCACCTGGATTTGGTGGAGTGTATTACTTCAACGAACTCTGTATCTAGTTTGCAATAAATGATATTTCTTAAAGAGTTAGTTATAAAAAACAATAAAGTCATTAGACATACAGAGTAGAGCTAATTTTGTTGATAGAAGTTTCTGAAGTTCCTGTCGTCCTTGTGGGGCAGACTTTTGTAAATGTTTTGTGCATTGGGAAATAAGTTTGACGATCTGATTATCGTCGTATCGTAGTTATTATTAAACTAACCTGTTCTAGCTCATTGTTGGCTTTAACATGGTCTTATCAAACATTTCTAGAACATTTGTAACCGACTTAAAAGCAACTAAAGGGATGTATCGTAGAGTGTCATTCACATAACATGACTGACAAACTCTTCTGGGGCTTTCTTCCTACTACTACAGTATAGTACATAGAGATCCTTCACTATTCTTTTGCGCATTCGGACAAAAATCCATTTGATGATCTTCTAACAGGCTTTCCTACAGCTATACCATATATGACGTTATTTGTTTGAATGCTATATAATTGATAGCAACACATTGTTTTTATTTATGTTAGTGCTAGCAGTGGTAAACAAACTGTTGGATAATTATTACAAATTTTATTGAATCAACATTCCTTCCATCTATCATTGATAAACCACCGAAAGGTTATTGATCAAGACAGGTCACGATGCTCCATGTTTTCACATCAACAATCTGAAAATTATTCCTACCCGTACTATCGGCAACGTGTTGGGTCAAAAACTCAAACTATTCACCGACGTTGCTGACCGGAAATCGATCTTGCGCACCAAAAGAAGGAAGTTTAAATGAAATAAATACCAACCATTCCAAATTGGATTATTAAGATCAAGTGCCATTATTCCATAGAGAGCAACCAAACTCACAGGACCATCTCCAGGGAGAAGCATGCCCGGTGCGCAGAGAACCACCAACTAGCAATTATACACACTCCGAAGACGTCTTGCACATCAGCACAATTCTTTAATTATTATATCTCTTCTCTGCGCCGCCACCAAAACGGGGATCGGGATTCGGACCAAAACATTCCCGATCCGCTCCATCAAAACAATTGCCGGCGAAAGAAAGAAGCTCGAAAACAAATATCGAACGCAATGCTTGTACGTCGTCCAGATGGGTGAGTATCCATTTCCGTTTCGTTTTGGGGCGTTTGCATTCGAGAAGGTTGCTTGGGATGGTGCATCCGCTGCTGCCGGGCATAGGTCGGGTCGGCAAACAGGTCGTGGATCGTGGAGCAAGTGATCATGTATGAAGGTAAGGTTCAAAAGTTGCTTCTTTACGTTCCGAATGCTCGCCATTAGCTCGCGAAACGCATCGAGATGGTGAGGCCTTGTTGCCACAAAAGAGGACGGGCGAAGTTCACAGCCACATTCTGGACGGTCGGTGGCCTCACGGTTAGTAATAATGTGTACCACAAGATGTGAGCAGTTGCATGATGTGCTAAACTGCGTCGGATGTGAACAGTCGCGCGGTTCCGACGACGGGTGCAAAGATGGTCTTTTGAGTGTTTTCCCTTAGAATTGGAATCGGAATCATGCTCACCTTGCTCCCGGGGTGGCCTAAACGATCATTATGCCGCGCGATGATTGTGTTCGGGGCGTACAGTGCAAGTATATTAAAATAATTGACAACGATTGCCATCTTCTCTTTTTTTTATCGATTGTATTAATCATAATGGCCGGTATACGGGCACCGGATTGTGCCTGGGAATGTACGGGACTGACACTTACCACCGAAGTCAGAGTGGCAAGATATTGATGTAATGAATATCTGCAAGCAGAAATGCAGCAGACACTAAAGGGAATTATTGCAAGGGTGAACACATTACGGTAGGTTAGTTAGTCATAATCGTAAAGAACTATTTTCTTGAGAACCGGTCCAACATGTCCGAATGAAAATAGCAGCAAGCATATCAAATTTAATTTCACTTTTATAGTCCCTACATGATCGTACAGGTTGTGAAGCTATTTTTGCGTTTTCTTGAAAGAAAATAATGTTTATCGCACTCAAATGCTTTCTACTGTTTTGTGGCATAAGATGATGATGTATCCCTTTAATACGAAACTTTTCAAAGAAACTACTCAAAACATTGCAGCATAACTTTTTGAAATATTTATTGAACACAAAATAAATCTTAAACAAACGGTGCAGGATGTTACGCAAGTACTACATTTCTACATACTATACATCGTCGAACGCGAAATGAAAATAATACCGCATCAGGATGGAAACCTTCCAAGAATTTCGCACCGAACATATATCACTAGCACATGTTTTCACAGGACTAGCAACGCGCAATCACAAACACCGGCTCGCCAAACCGTTACATTGTGCGAACGAATAAGTCACTCGACAACGATTCCAGCGCGATGCATAGCAACAGTTTCGAGTGCGCTGTTGTTTATTGTTATAAGCACAACATAAATGCTTTTCGCTTCGAGCGACTGAAAACGGAAACACGGGTCGATGGTGGACGGTTTTCGGGTAGAGTAGGAGTTCCTGTGCTGCGTAAAAGCTATCAATTTCGCGTTTTCATTTTTGCATTGGCAACAAGGATTCTGGCGTCCGTGGTGTTCGTTCTGTTTCTATGAAACCACGGTAACGTATTTAAATGTAAGAAGAAAGAATCATACTCTAACTCTCAAAGACATTTGCTAATATGCCTTCAATTGCTTAGTTTTACAACATTAATGAAGGTTGATAGGTAGCTAAAGGTGCTGCAGTTTGGTTTCGTCAAGGTTTTTTGATGATTGCCACCAGAAGATGTTGTACTTCTGTTGCGTTGTTCAATGTTGCTTACTTGAATGTTCTCTGAAGTCTTCATATAAAATTGCTTCGAATTATTCTTTCCACTACATGGTATAGTTATAGGCATCCAAACAAAATTCGACGCTATCCTTCAAAGAGGACTGCCGAACGAGCCGTGTATTAATATTTGTAGAAAATATATAAGAAAAAGGAAGAAATTAAAGCAGCAATTATGAATTGTGATGCATACCAAAAAAGAATATGTACCATATGAGCTAGAAGTTTTCCACTACAGCTTTAAGCTCTTTAAGACATCTTCACGGCTTTTCTGGCCCGATACACCTACCTGACTAGACTACGCTCTGATCTCTAGCGTGGGATTACTAGCGGCAAAGATGGACTTCCAAGTATTACAAAACGCAATAGTTGCTGAACTTGAACTTGAACTGTATGACGTCTGAGATAAACTCGTGAGCTTAATCAGATTAAATTCATTCATAGATTAATGCATACAAAAATATGTCTAGGAAGATCAGCTCACCAATTGTGCGAGATGAAATGGCTAAGAAGAATACTTGGAACTGGAGATGAATGTTTTCAATCTGTTGGAGTATTTCGAGCGATACGGACAAGACGTTTAATAAATGTTGATGCTACAGAAAAAAAGTGTTTAATGAAGCTTTCAAGCTAATCCATAAAATATGTATATTGCATTGTACAGTAATACATAAACAGAACGAAATAGAGTATCCAAATTAGGTAGATCTTGTTTTTTTTTTGGCGCTCAACCCTCTTGAGGCCTTCAATTTAACATTTCACTGGCTCCGATTTTTTATTAATCGTTTCTAGAGACAATCCAGCGGAATTTGATCCCAGGTCCTGCAAATAGACAGATAGATAAATAAAATTTACAGCCTGTAAAATGCTCATCATTGCATTTTTGAAGTAAATAAAGAAAAAAGCAATTAGTTTCTTCAATGCTTCATGTACTATCATTAAATTTTTCTTAGTTTTCCATTCCATCATTTATTTTTATTGTCCCTGCAAGCTTAGTCAGCGGACTAGAGCTCTTGCATTAAAAAAAACTCACAAATTCTGGCTTCGATTAGAGGGAAATGTTCATAGCATATGGCTGTGTTCGATCCCCATCCAAGTGGATTGCATTGCATGGTACAACCTCAAGGTGATCGGTATGCAAATCGAAGCCGAAGTTACGAATTCGGGCATTGTTCATCCATACTATCCAATGTTTGCTTTATATTCCATCCTAGTTCGCCCAGTTGGTTGCATTCCACTTGAGCCAACGTTTGGAATGTGACATGCTTGCGGTTGCACGAATTCCGCTTCTCACGTAAATTAGCACAAACAGCACCGTCTCATCGGTTCTTCGCCGTTTCGTTTCGCCGAAGGTCCACCACGTTCCCAAGGGCTCGCTCGCTTTGGTAACCCATTCCCAGCTGTTGTACGTTTTCTTCCGTCGTTGACCATCCACGGGGAGATGATGGCAGATCGCACAGGTGCTACGCCGGTCGGTGGAATTCCGACCGGCCGCTTCCACGTTTTGTCGACCGCACGAGACGCACTCCCACCGCATCAAGGTCGGACGGAGGCACTCGGTGGTCTCGATTCGGTTTCGATTTAAAGTTAGGTCTGCGCCTTTTTTTACACCCTTATTTTCGTTGGTTTTGGGCCATTTTTGGGATTTTCCACAGCTGGGCGATTACAGACAGTGCGGGTGGTGGCGCATTACGCGGCACAGCGATCGAACCGGCCGATCGAGAGGCCGATTTTCGAGAATGGAGTCGGCGAAATTGGATTTTCATTTTCTTGCCTCCAAAACATCGACCAAAACTCAACCCGCACCTTTACGCTGAATGAATGTTTTCGTTTGCTTCCCACCTCTTTCACGCACCGTGATCTTCATTTGTTGATAATTCTCAACTTCGCGGTGCAAAACACATTCCACAACGGGCCCGTGTCGGATGGAAGAGTGGTGGTTAGTTTTCGGTGCATCTTTCAGCAGTTTAAGACTTTTACCTAGATTGATCGATTTCGGTGGCGGTGGCGGCCCGTTGGTTTGACACGATGAAACAATTTCGACAATGGAAAGCGCACCCGCTTTTCCTTCGCACTCCCAGTGCTCCAGATTGGTACGTGTATGATGCGTACGTTCAAATTTCGACATTCCACCGAGCGATTGGTGTCATGGCGTTCGAGTATGGACTGCCGCATCGTTCGATGTTTGCTTTTATTTCGTGGTGCTTAGCGAAGTTTGTTGCGTGAGAGTATCGGTTACGATTTTGTTTTTAATCAAATGCGTTGGTGGTGGAACAGAATGAAAGTGCGTTCGAGGGTAAATGTAAAGTGTGTTACATCTAGAGGATTTCAAGAAAGTCACGAAAGGCTGTTTTTTTTTTTTTTTTTTTTTTCTTTTTTTTTTAGTACAGGATTAACTGTATGTTATTCTTTTCGCGAGGTTTCGCAATCGAATATGCCAATTATGCGTAAATTTTCAATTATAATACACCGAAAGCGGTAATGACGGCAATGAATGCTGACCATCAATAGTTTTGCCCCGGTGCTCCGGCTATAGCGTTCCGCGAGATAAGGTGAGGCAGTGGGGGGAAGCTCTTCGGAGTGTGGTGGAAAGACAAGCGTTGTCCGAACATTAGATCTGGAGCTGTGCGGCAGTGTCTTCGACCCGTAAGCAGCACAATTATTGAGCAATTTAAAGCAATTGTGTGTGTACGCCATGGCCAATACTTCCACCGACACGATAGGGGAGAGTTTTTTTTTTCCACGTTTGCCACTATTTGTGGATGTGTCTGTGTGGTATTATGTACCTGCTTTTTTGCAGTGGATTGAAGGGCAGCTTTGTGGGAGTCGATGTTTGAACGTGCCATTATTGCATTAATATAATTCGTATACGCCGCCTAACTGAATAGGATAATTAGGAAAATGTGGTAGGAAAACTTGTTGTCGATGTCTTTTACGCTTATTTATTACGTCTAAATTGATTAAATATAGTACATTTCGGTTTTTTCGTAACCAAATAGCCGGGGCTTTAAAATAGTTGGATTTATATCAACAATCGAGAGTGTGTTGCTCATGAATACTACGAAGCTACGAAGTATTAATATTTATGTCTAAAAAACACTCGCCCACAGCATTATTATGCGTGGAATTTCTTTAATTAGTTTTAAATTTTACTTTTACAACGATATATTCATGTTTTTATTTAACTAATAAGGAAGCCGTAAGTATACTTTGTTTCGCTATAATTTAAGTTATCTTTGAAAAACGTATTTTTTTTTTAATACAGTAGATACGAAAAAAGTTGTGAAATGTTTTAAGTAGATAAATAGTGAATCACATTTAATTAATTTTTCTATTGCCACACCAACGTTCAATTTGTCAATTGTCAGTGTTTAAAAATCAATTCAATTCCAATAATGTTTGTCAACCACTTCCAATACAGTCGGTTTCTTATAAATTCTTCCGGGTTGCTTCCGCTGTTGAAACTCCTAGGAATGTTAAACCATCGATTGTAACATATGAAATAACTTACGTGCCAATAATATGCTGCTAATTGCCACGTCAAGAATGGAAAGCTTTCAATGTGTGGACCGTCTGGCTCGCAGTGATAGGACGTTTAAGGAAGAAAAGCATCACTCACCGTCGAACAGACCATTTGTTACGGCATTTTTATTTATTTGTTTCACATCATGCTGGGAATGTTTTGGTTCGACACAGTAGCTACACGCCGTGCTACACCAACTGCATCGCTTGCATTGGATTGGAAACTTCCTTATCGATTTATGATGCAATCGCCTTTCATAGGGAAATAGTATGTTGCGGTCGGAACGGTCGGAGTGTGAGTGAGTGCAGTGAGTGTACCGGCAGTGGGCAGCTTGTTCATAAAGCATACTTTTCGCTATTGGATCAATTATAGGGTGCATCCAGTTGTAATTGACTGGATGTATGTGTTGATTATAATCCACTACTGCTTAGTACGATTGTGGCTCTTCATTCACGTTTATTGGTTAAAAATGAAGTAAATTTAGTGCTACACATTCATTAGAAATTCTTCAAATTTACATTACATTCCAATTTGGTAAATATCTTTCAAAAGATTTGACAACTCTATCAATAATTTAAGAATAGTTGGATACTCTGCATTAAAAGCAAGATGGTTTTACTGTCTTTTCACTTGAAGACCCTGCACTCTATCGTTTCTTCACCTGTCCATCGACTTTGCCACAGGTTTATTTATTGATTTACAACAGCTGTCAGCAGGTAATAATAGTGGAAGAACGACAATTTCTACTTTAAGTTTTATTCTTGAGTGCAGAATTTGGAAGCAACGAGAGTCATCCCAATTACCGATGCTTTGAGGTTTGCACTAACTTCACTGTTGCATGAAGTTTTAACGACTAATGAGGGATAGGTCAACAATTTTAACCTCAGTCTACGGGTACCTAGACATACTAAATACTCTGATCTTCCCGATTCAATACCTGGTCCTATTGTAGAATCTTAAGAGTCTTAATTTACAAAATTCAATCAATTTTTCTGAAATCTATTCTTGGAAGAATGAATTTTGCATAACTAAGCAAAGTTACGCAAAAGTTACCATCCTCTAAATCATTACTGTCAAAGCAAACGTCTACCACGACATACTTTTGTGCCGTGCAAGTAAAATTGGTGTAAAAATAAATGCAATCGATCTACCCTACACCATAACGAACCGTGGGGATCATTGCACGCAGGGATGATCGGTACAACTTGATTGGTGATCGTTCGTTTGTGTCGATCGTTAAAATTGCATAAAACACTTAAACCTACCGAAGAAGAGTGGTCCCTTTCGCTGTGCACCACTGTGTAAGCGTACGGGTCCGTCGTACCAAACCGTCGCACCAATTCCCCGGAGGTACGTGAGATCTTTGGGGTAGGAAATCGGGAAGGCTGCGAAAGGTGCTCGGGTGCATACGATCTGTTTCGCAACATCCGCACCGGTGATCACCACGCGTGAGAGCATCCTCTTCAGCTCGCAGTGAAGCGCGAGGATTCAATCGCAGCTACTTTTCGCAAGTTACTTTGCGGATGCCGGAATGCACATTGGTGCTACGCAATGTCGGAGATTCGCATCTGCCGCAGCCACCGAAAGGCTTCGCTCCTGTGACGAGCAGGTATGTGAACAATTGGTTACTGGTGCCCTTCCGCAAAGCAAGAAGCTACAGGTAACGTTACGTTCGCGGCTACATCTGTGTGGAATGTTCGCATGCATCCATTTCGCGTCTTGTTTCGACGGTGAGGATCGTTGTTTTGTGCCCCCTTCCCGGTTCGGTGCTTGAGCCGGCAGCGCTTACCGGAAGCATCGTCCGAGTGCGAGAAGGCCTCTCCCACCCATCTCCCACAACAAGCGGCCAACACTGAGCTGCATGTACCACGGTGCTGGACATCGATCACCCCCATTCCACACCCACTTACCACGCGCGTGTCCCACTCACGCAATCCAAAGCAACACAGTTGCGAATTGACTGTGCAACATCGTAACGAGGTTTACCGGCCCCGTAGTGTAGGTGTCCGGCGGTACGATTTCGTTGTCTTACTTTTCTTTCCGTTATTATTTTGGCACGGCGGATTTGTTTGTGGCGGTCGGTTGGCGGATGTTTGCTTGGAAGGAAATCGTAACACGGATCCGTAACTGTGTTTCTAGAGTGCGGCAACCGGTTGGCCAGCAGGAGGGCAACTGGTTGATTGATTGTTTTCGATTGTGCGCTGCTCTCGCCCGAAAGCTTGCGTCGAAACCGCGTCGTACCCTTGCGTCGTGTTCCGAAACGATGGGTTATGGGCTAGGGGATTAGTTTGGGTGTAGAGCATGCCATAGACGCGTGTCGTAGTAGATGGACAGCAAACAGTGCACTTAAATTGTCAGTCAGACAGTAAGGGTTCAGGAAATGATTGTGCGCTAATTTGATTTGCTCAGATTTGAAAACGTCTGGGACGGTTCTATTTGAATTTGGTGTTGAATGCTGTATCTAAATACTGAAAATTTAATATTTTGATCAATGACGATAGTGTGAGGTATACTTTATTATTTTCTTCACCATCGTTTCGCAGGTGTATCAGCAATATAAATACTTCAATTCATTTATATGTTAAGATCTATGGTAAACAAAATTTATAGCAAATCTTGTTAGTAAAAAGATTTTATTTATTTAATTTAAATTACAGTATGACGACTAGACGCTGTATTGTGAATTCAAACGATATAAAATACGAAATCTTCCAATGTCGCATTAATTTTTGTAATACTAAGCAATAGTAGTTAATTATGAAATTTGTTTGCTTCTTTTCATATATTTGTACATCTTTTTGAAATTTATTTACTTTTTAGTGAAGAGTAAAGTATAAATCTAGGACTTTACCTTTGGATGACGATATGCTACGCAACGAAATAACAGCTAGTTTCCTGGCAAGGATTTTCGGCCTGGCTATGTCTACTAGCCGTGCTTCTATAACGAAGTACATTTGAATCTTTCATATTCATTTAGTATTTTATGAACTTCTTCTATTCAGTTACTTACTTACAATTATCTTCTATCTTCTAATGTCATATTTGGTTTAAAGACTGATTCTATTGTTCTGTGCTATTCTCTTACAATTTCAACTTATTTAGCATTGAATGATGTCTTGGTTTTTATATCATTTTGTCGTATCTGTTTCCTTTGTGCTTCTTATCAATTTTTTGCAATATAATTTTACTTTCTTTTATGAGTTTTACTTTATTGTTCCTATGAAATTTCTTTTTCTTCTCTTTGATTAATACGTTGTTTGTCAGGGAGTAAGTTTTTTTCTGTTTCTTGTTTCTATGCTAGATTTTTTTTTCTTCTTATGTTTGGCAAATATTTTCTTCTAGGAGAGAGAGACAAGAGTGTATTATTATTTGGATTCTTCTTCTTCTTTCTTGGCCTAACGACCTCTTAAGGTCATGCCTGCCATTTCTGGCTTACTACACTAATTGATACCGCATAGTTGGTTAGTCAATCCTCACTATGGGGGAACGGCCCAGATGAGACTTTAACCCCGGTCCTGCCGTGTGAAGACCAGCGCCGCTGTCGCATCACCACCGGGCCGCCCCCGGTGGTTGGATCACATAAATCGATTATTTGGATTGCAATTCGAATTATTTTCCATTTTTTAATTATCCTTTTTTTAAGCGATTTTAATCACAACTTCAATTAAATATCCTGATATACCAATTTACACTGAACGTAAAAAATATATACAAAAAAATCAATTATGATTCATACCTCTTTCCTGACAGTAAAAAGACGGTATTGCCCTTTGCAAACCTACCCGACACCCCATTTCACCTAAAATCCCTTGATCAGCAGTGATGCTGTTTCCCTCGAAGGGAAACATTTTCCTGCATTTGACAGGTAAATTAAAAATCCTTACCGTGTGCACCCAAATTGAACCCAAAGTGACGCTGTGTCAGTAAAAAGTAGTAAGCGCGTTTTATCATTCCACCATGCCGGGGTTTTGGGCAGGACTATGTTTCAGAGTGAATAACTCCGTCATTTTATTTGTAAGGTAATTAACCTGTTCAAAGACAGAATTCCGCAATTTGTGATACGATAGCAAAGCAACCATCAGATAGGAAAGCAGGAGACTACAAGCTGGGGAGATATTAAAATAAGTGGAATTACAGATGTCCCGTGCGCAGTCAGAGATTCCCTCACGGTTCGCTAGTTGACTCTATTTGTCAATGCGCTCCGTTCGTTTGCCCGTTTGATGGGCAATTTTCGTAGCAATGCCCTAAACGGGACTTGCGCGTCTTGTTGCTTGCCTGCCAAGGATTCCGTTCTCCGTCCGTTTGCGTCCGTGTGCGAATTGAGGGAGGCGCGCGATCTTGATCTGCAATTTTTGCGCCGCGTAATCAATGACATTTCAATGATGCATCGATTCGATCCACTCGCCTTGCATATGCACACTGGCCGGCCGGTCGGGATAAGTGAGGCCCAGTTTTCGTTTCTTCGCTTCACCTCTGCTTGCTTCGCGTCATCCGTCATCGCGTGTCTGCACGCGGCAATCATGTTTCGTTTGGAGACGACGGATTGCATTATCGACGGCAGATAGGTAGACCCGGGAGCGGGTGGCGGACCTATCCAATTGATCCGCGGGCATTGGGTTCCATTGGGCGAGCAGCATGATGTACTACCACCTACCTCTACCTTCTAACCTAGAGACTGTAGTCCGGAGGCCATGTCATCGCATCGTTTTGTTCGTCGGTTGTTGTTTGTGGGCCCATTCTGGCCTGCCCTGCGACGAGCTGTCCCACCGTGTCTACGCTGACGCTGTTAGATGTTACGTAATTGCCTGCACTTACTCGTGAAAACCGTTCACGGCGCGTCATCATCAGGCTCATCATTAACAACATCATCATTCGATCGTTACAGGGCGAGAGTGCATCGGTGCGCAGTGTTTGGAGAATGCTGGCCAGCATAATCAACGCCGACGGACGACGAAAGTGCAGAGAATGCAGCTTATTTGCATTATTAAATTCAATTTGTCTTTGACGTGTGATTGTGCGGGGTGAAACTTCTCTGGCCGCCCATCACGGTTGAGGTTGAGTTAGGCCACGTACAAGCAAGGAAACAGAGGAGAAGAGCAATGTTTGCCGCCCTGCCGGGTACCACTGGTATGTTGGTCAGCTGAGAGTATTCTTACTACCCCCCTACACACACACATACACACACGCGCGCGTACAGATCTGCAAAGTCATAAGAATTAACCGGCCCGCAGCGTTCGGTGAGGTTTCCCGTACGGCAAGAAGCATCCGATGAGATTTCCTTGCTTTTTCATCCGCTTTTCTCCCCATGGTGGCCAGCGGTGCATGGACCATCGTTTCCGGATCAGGACACTGGAATCATTCCACCTGTAGAGAATGGAGAGTCCGGTAAGAACCCAAAGAGCCGGTTAGGCGAATCACGCAGAAGATTGTGAAAACTCGTAGAAAAAAAAACACACACAAGCAAAGCAATGATTTTTCCGGCAGTTTCCGTTCCGCCTTCATAAGAACACGTACCAAAGAGTGGGTGGTAGGATGAGGGACGGTGTGCGGTGAGTGAACAATTTATTCTCGAGCAAAAGTTCATTACTTCCTGCACACATCGATGGTTTCTAGAACGGTCATGGGTTCGGTCGTGCCGTGTTGGTTTGTACCAGTGCGCTACACTGTTGGGGTCTAATGCTTTAGTTGGAGCATTCGGGAGCTCGGCTATGGTCTTTCCCCGGGGTTGCCCTTGAATTCATTTCCAGCTGCTACGTACCAACGTTTGTGGTGCACTGTGTGATTGTGTTTGTGCGATTGTTCTGTTGCTGCTGCAGCGCATGTTGTATCGATATTTCATCGCCAGCGCAGCAGTCATGCTATGCTCACTAGCTAGCAGAACTAAGGTAGCGTACGGCCTACAACTATGAAACCACCACCGTCACAAAGCATAAAGTCTACAACATCAGGCTGGAGGATGCAACAAAAGCCAAAGAGCGAAACATCCGAGCCGCGGAACAAGAGATTGGACCGAATTGAAAAAGCATAAAAAACACGCATAATGTCGACGGGTATGGCTACAATCGAATATCTGGTGCATAAAAAGTGCAGCTGCAAGGTAATGGTCGCTTTTGTTGATTTTTCGTGTGTGTGTGTGTATGTGTGTAATGTGCACCCAAACAGGCAACAAAGCAGCAGCAGTGGGTGCCCTTTTTCCAGTGCACTTTTCTATGTTTGGTTAGGGTAAAGTCGTGCACGCGGGCTCGGTCGCCGTTTTCTGCGACGAGGCTGTTCCTCGGTTTCTTCTCGCCGATCCATGGCTGGAACACAAAGCTCGTGAGATAAGCGTCACAGTGTGTTGTGAATGTTTGACGCTAGAAGTTGCATGATGAGGATGTTGGATGAGCATAGAGATCCTGTATGGGGTTTCTTTACGTAAGTTAACGTTTGGTCCTTTGTTACTTAGTAATAGCGTTTAAACATTGGATTAATTCGCTGTCGCTCACTTGTTCTTACAAGCTGTTAATTGGTTAAGGTTTTATGTTTGTCTTAGGGAACTAGTCTTCTGACACTCCTTTTCCTTTTTATAGCCTGAGAAAGAGAATTTCTAAAATATTATTATAATTGTCGAGGTCTTTGCTGAGAAAATGATTAAAAAATTGACCAGTCGCTCGGTTCCAAGGTGTACAAATGTACGTTTGAGGCGCTATGCTTTAGTTTTATTCACGTTTTTCACTATTTTTAAGAAAAAATAAAACAATATGTGTCGAGCGTCTCAGAAATTGCGAACTAGAAGAAATTTCGTTAATCGTTAATTCAATAGCTCCTTATTTCTTTATTTCGTGCAAAAAAAAAATCTAAATCTTCCTCAAATTTTTACTAAAAATTAACAACGATTTCTCATTTCAACATTTTTTTCTCCGACCTTCAAACTTCTGCACAAACTTTGTTCTACCGAGCAGTGGGCTCACACTAAAACTAGGTTAGCTTTCGCTTGATTTCACCCAATGTAACATCCATCGTTCGCAGCCAAGCTGAAGCTTAGTGGAGCAGTTACAACGTTTGCCTTTGACTGTTTGCCACAAGCATTGGGGCGATGTTAGTAATCGTGCGTTCGCACCGACGGGTAGACCAGAAACGTCTGGAAGGGATATATCACGAACCAGAATCACGGGATGCTACAGCACAGCTGCAACTTAAGCTGCACTGAATGCAACACACCAGCGTGGTCCCGAAGACGCCAGTCTTCGCACACAAAGCCGCGCAGTGCAAGAAAAAAACCCTCAACAGCAAGGGTTCCACATAAAGAAACACACAAAAACGAGTTTTCCACCGAGGGCGCTAAATATAGCCGCGAAAAGTAACGAGCTCTGGAGGCGTACGTACGGTACGCTTGCTGCCCTGTGGACACGGGGGCTTTGGAGTTGAACAAAAACAAAAAAACGGTGCAACCGATGCAGTCTAGCCAGCCGGCGACAGGGAGATCGTTCAAAGGTCGCGATATTGCGCAATGCACTTGAGGATCGCATAGAACGGTGGTCCGTTCGGAATGGTGGTCCGCTTTGCAGAAGTCTCATAATTTTGAATATTGTTCCAGATGGAAATGGTGCTGTTGGTGGAGGGTGTATTGCGGTGTGAAAAGTTGTCCCGTACGGGGTTGTGTTTACGAGTTTTCTAATTACTCGTGCTAAGGTTACAGATGCATTATACAACATCCTTGGATATGCAGCTGCACAGAAGCTGGGGAACCGCGTAATAAGTGTTAAAGCTTGTTTTCTCTACGATAGTATGAAAATAGTATGGTGCAATATAAATTACTATTATGATTTTTATATTTTTTTATTCTTCAGATTAGCTTCAAGTTTTTGACTTGAAATTTTAATAGTTCTCCAATTTTGCAACTAATTTCTTCTATTGGATATTTTTTTTAAGATATTAATTGATCTTATTATTCAAGAACTGTTCATATTTTAATGGACTTGTAAAGAACCGATTCCAAACTTGTAAAAATAAATTCTGTTAAAACGGAAAACAACTTGTTCACTTAGTTTTGAGTTTTGATATTTTTTTTCAACGCCATTTATCACATAATTAATTTTCTATAAATTAAATAGCGTCAACAGCTTTCAGAATTTATCTAAAAATCATTATTTTTATAAAGGTTTATGAATAAACTGTCTCAGAATATCATGTGTACGAAATGATTATAGTTCTTTAGTGTTCTTCTTTCAATATCTGTTTTTTTTTAATTCTAAACAATTATTAAAATGAAGAATAATGCTAGAATAATTAGCAGTTAGAATAGCAAATAGCAAAGCATTATTCCTCATGCACCAGCCAAATCTATTCGTCGTATCCGTGTCTGCAGAAGCAATTGAATTATTCTAGTTTCTGTTATTTTCCTATAATTACCTAGTAATTGTAATTATTACACTTGATATTTTGAAAATTGTTTATTTTTCACTGCGTTTCGAGGGCGTACAGAAAAAAAGCGAGAGTGTTTATTTTGCTTAATAAAACACAAACTTCCTTCCCATCTTATCTCACCCGAACGGATTCGATTCTCTTTGTTTGGTCGCACAAATTCGATGACTTGCACCCGAACTATCCAATTATTTGTTTCACTTCTCTTAACATAATCACAAACATCCTAATTGTGTATTCCCGCCTAGAGCAGAGAGTATTGTGAGTACTGCCGAGTTTCGTACCATCGCACCGTGAAGCGTGAGAAAACGGTGACTGTTCGATGTAGCTGCCGAAAAAGTTCCAATCTTCAACCGCATTCATCACAGCGATGATGAGAGCTGAGGAGGTTCGTCAGCAAATTTTACGCCACAGGCGAATATGTCTGTCGAGCGGCGGGTGTACGGTGTAAGTACTTCCGTTCTAACCTCTGGGTTTTGCCTCTTCTCCTTGGGGAGGTTCAACCATTCACGACGCCGGGTGCGGATGATGACTCAGGAAAAATCGGTACACAGAACGGTTCGAACAGTCGGGGAAGAAAAAGAGTTCACCTCCTCCGATCGCTACGGCCGGCTCGGGAGGGATGCGCTACCATTATAATCCAATTTCTTGAACGATTACTCAAATATCATTTTCATCCGATCCGATCGAACGCTGCGCGATTGTGGTTCGCTCGTGAGGTTCAGGTTCTACCGGCAGTTGAGCATCCTTTTGCGTCCTACCGGCTTGCCAGGGTCAGAGGATAATTGCAGATTTTTCCACAGCGCCCGGTTCCCGCACACGGGCTGAATGTAAATGAACGAATTAATCCAGTGGAATTTTAAAATACTGCTTCCGTCCGTCGGTTCAGGCGAGCGGGCTAGTCGTTCATCTTGCTCAAGTTCTTTGCGTTTCTCCTTCTGCTTCGGGGTGAAGAATGGTGGATGATGTGACCTCTCTACTGACTTATCCGTGCTGGGTTGATGCGGACGCGGAGAACACGGGCAGAGTTTTCTCGCCCAGCTTACCCGGCTCGCCCAACAAAGGCAACCCGGTATAGGTAATCCGCGCTTAGGGGACACTAAACCAATTGTGTACACTTGAGCGCTTGCCGCCGTTACGCGAGGCAGAATGGCGAAATGCTAGGCAGTCAGGCCGGGAGGATTTATCCTTTCACCGTATAATCTACGATTCGCACGCCATCCACCCGCGCATCGTGCAGCACACTCGCAGGAAGCCCTTAATTATTGCTTGCCTTCTTTGGGGCCGCTCGTCCATTTTGGGTGCAATGGGATGTCGCCAACTCTTCTAGCCTGCAACGCCTGGTGGAAACGATGACGCGATAAGGGACGCAAAAGGCAATGAAGGATGTTGGTTGGTTGGTTGGTTTGGTTCTCGTTATTTCGTGCTTCTTCACCATCCCGGTGCCGGTGGTTCGTGTCCGTACCAATAGCGGGAGCAACGATTCATCGATGCAACGTGCTCGCTGCATCTCCTTGCCACATGTGCAACCACCGTCCAAGGTCACGTTCGTTTTGGATGAGGAAAAGTTTTCGCACTTTTCCTTGCCAGTTAGTGGCTTTGAAGTTTTCGATGCACCCACGGACTTGGGCCTGCCTATGCTTGGAACCCGGTTGAAGCGGATGCGATGTGTTTGGGCATTGGTGGCAACCACAGGGCAGCTGTGAAAATCCGGCAAGATTTGTACAGGATCGTCAGCTTTTTCGTAATAAGTTGCAATGTAAATACAAGCTTGGTTGCACGAATTGTTACTGTTCGTTAGGGTTGGAGGATCGGTAGCAGCGGAATGTGCTCCGCTTAGTCACATTTGGTGGTAGATTTGTGAAAGTTTTGAACTAACAACCGGGCGCTAATATTATTCATTTCTTGCTGGTACTTTTTTGAACCGCAGTGTGTGGGAAATTCAGATAGAAAGAAAAGAAAATGAAGGGTATACGAGATGCTGCAATTGCTTTGACCTTTTCGCGTGTTTTAAATAATTTACTTATCGAAACTTTGTACAACTATTACCTAATAACTCAGTAGTTTTGGCGACAGTTGTCCATTACAACCCGACAGACGCAAGGATTGATACATACCGGTGCAAAACTCAATTGTAGAACTGACTACGAACAAATCAATAACATCTAAATTTCCCCGTATGTATGCCTATTCAGATACGGATAATAAAACTCGAGTAGAACTTCGATGGAGAACTTGTCTTGTGACTTGTGACTTCCCCCTTCACAATGGCGCTATACATCCTCGAGTAGTCCCGACCTGCCATTTCTGGTCTCCTTGACTTAGTTTAACCTGTAGTTAGAAAGGTAACATTGCGTACGATGAGATTCGATACAAGGAATCTACAAATTTAATGAAACAGAACCACTTTGGAAGAATACAAGGCCAAATTACAAACCAAGAAATTTGAATATACTCTCCTAACGGATAATCCTGGACAAGTCTATAGCCTTGATGCGGTTTCTATTTCTATTATTAAAATTATTTTCTATTTTTATTTTCTATCTAGAACTCTCGTTTTCGTTTTGATATCTTGAAGTAGTTTTTATTTCAAATAATTTAAAAGTCGATTCATAGAAGAAAAGGAGCATACTGAACATATTTAAAAGTCTCTGATGAAGATTTTAAATTACATTAAAATTTCATTTTACGATTAATATGAGCTGCTAACAAATTTTATTTAAAGATTATAAAGTTTCAGTAACGTCTGAGTCAGATCTACGTAACAACTTATTATAACACAGTTCATTGAATGTGACCCTACCTCCAGAACATAGTTTACATCCCGAACAGAATCATGTAAGACTTGATCGTTTGATGTTGTTGTTTCGCAAAACTTTATTAGAAGCTTTTAGCCAATGTTCATCTTGCCTCTTGAGCGCTGTACACAGATCTTTTAATTATTGTTATGTTTTGCTTTAATCCTCAACCTTTAAATCATCTTCCACGCTCCCGCAATGCACCGTAA
>KZ062187.1:5399-27254 GCA_002091835.1 Anopheles maculatus
TAGTTATCAAATAAAACATTGAAATTACACATAAATCTAAAATAAAACTGGTATGGACATGCATTACAAACTGCACAGCCATTATGCACTGTGGGCGAATACACCTGGTCATAATATGAATGCTAATGTGACATTTGTCAAATTGACATCGGATAAGTCAAATCACACACATACACATTTTCGCTCACCTTCCGAAGATCTGTCGCTGCTTTCCGATACGCTTTGCGTAAATAATTAAAGTTACATAACTTCAAGTACGTTGTTATAATACTTTACTTACCAAACACTGTTTCCGTGCGTGCAGTGCAACTAACCGAATCGTTTATTTGTACCATTTTCAGCATGGCTGGTGGTGGTGATGAAAGCAAACTTACCGGACTGTCCCGCTACTTCAATGGCGAAACCCTGCGGGGCCGCGCAAATGTAAATATCATGCATGCACCGCCAACATACATTTCATCTACTCGTATAAAAGCCGCATGACTTACGCCCGTTTCTTTTAACTCTTCTTCGAGACAGGTTGCGAAGGCCACCTATGCATCCATTGGACTGCTGATTTTGTACTTCTCACTGAAGCCAAGCAAGAAGTGAGGGGCCCGCACCGTAGGTGTCTACGCTCGGTCACATAGGATTACTTCGTGAAGCGTGCCGGTGGTGAAATACATTATGCAACAGTCGAGTAAAACCTAGATATCCGTTTTCCCGTGCTTATTTCGTGTATATGCATACTGGTGGAGTCTATCCTTCGGATGTGAGCAGTGCTTGAGAAATGGAGTCGAATCAGCTCTTCGCATCCATCATGACCTCCATTGTTGATCTTTAAAGAGTAAGGTTTTGTAAATCTAGCTTACGGATAATGTCTTTCGCTTTGTTCAACGTATGGCCTTGTGTGCTCGAATCCGCCATTTGATGCAAATTTTCCAAATACTGATCAATGTTGTCTACCGTAGCTCCAGCACAATCGCTAGACAGGGGCAATCCCTGCAGTGCATTAGCCAGTGTGGTGCGCAGCTTCAACAGATAACTTTCTAGCACCGCATTCCGAGATTCCAGATTGGACGTTTCGCTATCCAGCTTCAGAATACCATTCTCCATGTTTTCAACGTGCTTTTCGAGCACAGAATTCTGCTGTTCGTAATCGATGTTCGACTTGCGTAATGTACGTAGCTCCGAATCTACGACTTTGTTATGGTCAAGAAAATCTTCCGTGAAAATGGGTATGTCATAGTCGCCCTGGCGCAACACTTTCGACTCCACCTTCCCGTTCACGTATGGAATCGACGATATGGCTACCTTTGGCTCAGACACCTCCTTCTTCTGTACCATCGCTACCTCGTTTTGTAATGCCTTAGCTTTCGCCTCATTGTTGAGTTTGTATTCCGATATCTCTTTGTTGTAGCGTTCCTTGTCCACCTCCGCCGCTTCTAAGTACGGCTTTTTTCGATCTTCCGGCAACTTTGACCATTCTTCGGCCATTATTTTCGTAATCTCAATGGGCGTTAGATTGGGATGTTTTGCCCGCACTCCTTCACGGTTCTCGTTCATGTAACGGACATATCCTGAAAAATAATTACCAAACAAAAACCATCAGTCTTGTGTGTCATGTGTGAATCTGCACACAATTGGCACTACTTAGCACCGTATGCTCACCAGTAAGCGGATGTTTCGGGGCGTTTGCATCCTTCGGTGGTTTTGGTTTCTTTTTCTTAGCGGTCTTCTGTGCCGACTGTTTACCCTTTGTTCCGCTGCCAGAAGGAACCGGGTTGTTCGGGTCGGGTGCTTTTTCGTCATTTTTAGCTGCTACCAATGGCGTTTGTTCCTGGACCGGTTCACTCGCCCAGGTCAGGGTTTGTTATCTGAATCTTCTGTTTTTTCCTTTTCCATCGTAGATTGGGTATCAAATTGAAATACTGTTTTGTGGTCGCTTTATTTTGTTTGTGAAAACAGTGCAGCTCACTAACACAAGCACACGCTTGACGTTTTAATGCATTCTACGCGCGTTTGTTTATATGATCCGATCCTATACTTTCATGTAACAAAAATCGTAAATACAAACACGCTCTGTAATTTCTAAAATATTCAAAAAAAAATCAAACAAAAATACAATGAATATTTAGCTCACTTTTCATTGTCTATATGTATTTCGGATTACTTCGTTTTGCTTTGCCCGAAAATCGTGGGCGAAGTTGGGTGCCTAGTGAGGTGTGCGCAGTGGTTTGAACGCCATATGTTTTGCATCTGTCAAAGTCGTTGCATCACAAATACAAAAAAAGAATCAAAGGAAAGTTTTTGAACATCAATTCCGCTCAATACTAAACAAGTATTATAAGCTGAACTCTCTCTCTACACGTATAATCTTCCCAATAGTGTTTAGTAACTCCAGCGTGTGGTAAAGTGTTGTTAAAGCAGCCGGTCTTGTAAACAGCACACACTCACGAACACACGCAAGTACGGCAGTATTTCTGCATGTTCAATTAAACCAATTCACCCTCAATTTGCTACGGTACGGAACCATGAGCCGTGTTTTTGTTATCGGTATTAGTTAGAGGACCATTAACGCGTTAAGTGCAAAAGTGTCTGGAAAGTTTTTGCGTGCTTTTGTGCTGCTCGGTGCCTACTCAGCCCTCGAGTCTACAGCGATGGCCATGAAACTGCTGCCCAACAGTGCGCTAGCTTTGCGAAAGTTCAACAAGTACCTGCGTAAAAATGTGAAAGATCAATCGGCCAGCATATTGCGCCTTTGGACAACACAATGTGAGTTCGTTTTTGCTCAACAGCTGCGAAGAAGCCAACAAATATTTGCTCACTATGCCAAGATCTGGGAGGAACGTGCCCTGCGCGAATTACTGCGGCGCTTCCGGGGACAGGTAAGACAACGGCGGCCTCCTTTTCATTCGTGGTAAAGGAGGGTAGGAGCGAATTCGTTTATGTAACAGGACAGCAACGAATTCACACCAAGGATCCCCCAAAGGAAATCAACAAGATAACATAATATCAGTGCCCAATAACCGACGTGGGTTTTGTTTTTTGTGTGCGCCGTTTGGATCAGACGGAATGCGATAGGGTTTTATTTTTAGCGAACCGCAAAGTCACCCACCAACTACCCTACTCCTAATCATGAGTTCCGATGCACACAAAAAAACAAACAACCGTTCCGCGGATAGTACCAAAACACTCGAAATGCATTGCTAATTCATCATCCCGCTCGCTGACTGACGTGCATCTCCTTCTACGACGCGTGTTGTTTTTATCTTTGCAGGTTCAGCGGCATGCGAAAGGGTTCATACTTTCGTCCGCCGCACTGCTCACATTTGATTGGGAGCGTGAAAGAATTGAACTTGAGTCGGTGCAGGAACACATGGATGACTTTCAGTTTCTGGAGCGTCTGCAGCTGGAAACAATCTACTGCAAACGGTGCGAGAAGCGAAAGTTGATCGATGGCCGCGTGGAAGGTATCAACTATTGCTGCTGCCCGAAGAATGTCACGGAAATGTTGTCGGCCGAGCAAAACGTGTACACCGCCTGGGAACCGTACATTGAGCAGAAGCGCATGATAACATGGCGTCAGGAAATAAAGCCGGGACTGTTTGCCTACAAAGGTGCGATCGAGCGTACGCCACGGACATGAACCCTATTTTATCCTTCCAATTAATGTTACAGTTTACGTTGAGTATCCCGACGTGACGGCGGAGGACTTTCTTCATGTGCAGATCGATGTGGAGTATCGCAAAAAGTGGGACCATACTGCCGTCAATTTGGAGGTGATAGACGAAGATTCGGTCAAAGGATCCAACAGTCACATCATTTACTGGGAAGCTTTATGGCCGGTGAGTATAGCAAGCCACATCCCAGGCTATGCTGCAAGATAGCCATTTGATATAAAACTCCTTTTCCCTCCCACCCGATAGAAACTGTTCGCCAATCGGGATTACGTTTACAACAGACGGTTCTTTATCGATCGCAGCCGGCGTGTGATAATGATCGTCAACAAAAGTGTGGAACATCCGAAGTGTCCCACCAAACCGCACACGCAACGTGTTCACGAGTACTGGAGCTACATGGTGATCAAACCAACGACTGCCTTTAACAAGCCAGGCGTTTCGTTCGTGCTGACCTACTTCGATAACCCCGGACTATCGATACCAAAGTACATTACCACCTGGGTGGCCAAAAAGCAGATGCCCGATTTTCTGCAGCAACTGCACCAAGCGACGGTGAACTATGCGAAAGCGAAACGGCAGAACGAGACACGCATTATCGAGTTTTGGGACAAGCATAAAGATCCCGGCTTCGAGTACCCGCCCGATACGCTGCTCGGGTACAGTACGGAAGATTTCAACGAGGCACAAAAGCAAGAGGAAGAATCTAGTCTACAGCAAGGTAAGTACCACCGTGACCATGTGGAGGGTTTATCACCGTATGTTCGATAGCATCCTCCATAACAGCATTGGATTGTCTTTATCGCTTGTAGATTAGAACAATCTAATTCAATTGACAACGTTCCATAAAATGTATGTTCGTATTTCTGTTTTTCTCTTCCATTTGCCATTCTGTTGGCGTCCGTCCATTGTCATGTTTACGTATGCGACGACATTGGTGCTGGGCCGCGGATACACGGCATTCTGTACGTATGTTCCATATGCATTAATCCATTCGCTATAGTGGTAGAAAAAAAGTTGAAATTTTGGCGTTACATTTTGTTTAAAATTAAATAGATTGTTCCAATGAATGATAAGCGCCAATGCTATGAATCTAAGATAACGTGAACAAAGTCGACGATCGTAAGGTAATTGCTCCTTTCGGGTTTTTTTTTTAATTTGTATTGTGCATTTGTAACTTTATTAATTTGTTCCGTCGTGCCACATCGCTTTTCATTCATGCAATTTATCGATTTAAATAAGTTTGCAAGAAACTAGATAGTACAATGCTCTTTAATGATTTTATGCAGCTTTACGCACACACTTATAAATGCTTTTTTATCATTCCCCTACAGTAAATCGCAACTATGCCGAAACAAACACAACATCGCGCACTGTGGCATCTTCAGCGAACGCAAAGTCGAATGTTGAGCTGGCGCAACCAAACGAAAAGAGCAACAGCTTATGTAGCGGAACGGTAGAATCATGTGAAAGTCCATCCGACACTACTACAGACAGCACTACTTCGGGAAAGAAATCATCCTGGTGGAGCTACCTATACTCGTACATCTATTTCGTCTGAACTTTACTCCCCCGGAAATGTTTGGGACAACTATTCTACGACGCTTGTAAGTTAGCTAAACTTCTGATTGCAAACAAGTTAGACAACCACAGCTTCGTCCACAATTATCGTACGACAAAAATCGTAGTAGTCGTGTAGCGCTCGTAAAATACCTCAAGTTTGCTAGTTAATATTGTTTGCAACGGTTTTAGGTGTAAGTGTAGTGAAGCGACGGAAAGTTAAAAGTGCAAAATGCGATGCTTTAATGCCGTGACGGATTGTGTTTATTAACACACTTTATTTTGCAACAGTTGCAAAATTGTGTTACTCATTTTAATTGTGTATAGGTTTCGTGTTTTGTTTTGTTCCGGTTTTGTAGTCCAGCCACAGGAGAGAAGGGTTGTGCAATTGCTGTTTTTGTTTATTAAGGTATTGAAACGGTCCATGCTTGTAAATACCAAATGATACGCGTAAATTAATGTTAATACCACCTTTATACCTACATACATACCGTTACAATAGTAGGGAATTGGATTCGAGTACACGGATTCGAGTGGAAAAATGTTCGTATTTGTTAAATCTTATATAATAGTATCAACCAATTCAAACGAATTGTGCGTTTAAGTTTGTTTTTCTCTCTACTTCCGAAACTGCTTTTAGATAACCGGTGAATATTATTTATACTCCTTTTGAATTGTCGATAATTCTTTGCTAAGTCATTGCTGTCTTCATTGTGCAGTGGTGAATGTTACCTTTTTTTATTTATATACTGCGTTTTAACTACTTGGTTTAGCAAGTATGGTTTCCATCGTCTTGATCTTTACGATCATCTCTAATTATCGATAGAGCTTAAGCGCCTCCTACAGCGCTTAGCTCGAAGTCTCTCCATAAACAAACAGGCCAACCATCCAGTGTTCGGCATTGATCTACTGCCTGTAATGGCAGCCATCTCCTCGAGAGGAAATCTCTTAAACTACAGTATAAAGACACGAGACTGATTTTGGACTGAGTCGGTTTCAATTCAAGGATTGATCAAAATGTCTCGATAAAACTTGCATAGTTACTTCTGTTAGAGCACATGAGGGAAGTCTTTTTCACAACGGTAACGGTTAGTACCGAGTCGGTTGTCATCCGTCATCGTAATATCCCTTCTCCTTCTTAGTTAAACGAATTGTTGGATCATGCCGGCCTGAAATCAATCATCTGAGATGGTCAGCTCGATCACGGATCAACCGCCGTTATAGGGTCTCTGTTTGAAAGTAACGTTGCTCCAATCATGCTCCAGAAAAGCAATGCAAGAACGATCCCTTGGGCTGAAAGTAATATGCGTGATGCCTAATTAAATTCGGTCAAAACATGTACACACATATGGCACTTCAAAGTTTTTATACCATTTAGAAATGAATGATAAATTATACTGAAATAATCTAAAATTGGTATTTCAACATAATTGAAAGTTTAATTACACAAAAAGCTTTATAAAAACTAGGCAGAAGATTGCCCGTATTGATTGATATATTAAAATATGATTGATTGCAATCAAATGTGTAATAATATTGTAAACAAAATATATGTATATGTTTTGTTCTGTTTTTCTTAAAACAAAGTATAGTAAAACTAAATGCATATTTGATAATTTGTCTCCAAGTTATGGTGGCTCTATAGAAACCAAACACAGTGTAAAACATAAAATGCGTCTTGTTTGCGTCGTCTAAGATTGTAGTCGTGTGAAGAAACTTCCAGTATCCTTATCCTGCGTGGATCTAGCGTGTTTGTGAAGAACAAACGTATTCACAGCGACGATTACCTATCGTCAGCCAGGGGTGCGAACAGATAATCTATGCGTCATCACGACAAACAGTGGCCCGTTATCAGACTCTACTGACCTGTCGCTAAGCAACAACACGCAGCAACCGATTTCGGCTCCCTAAATCGTCTAGCCCCCGGATCCCGTCGTCAAGGTAAGGTGCGTGTGAACAGGTGATGGAATGGAAGCATTGAGTGAGTGAGTGGCAACAACGCTTTGTGCTGTTTGAATGCAGCGTGAGCTTAGCGACGAAGGAAGCGAGATGGAGACCAGCAAGAATGTACATTTCTATGCCACCGTCTGGACAAACGGTGCAGTGTTGTTAAACCAATTCCTTCAAAAGGGTAATCAGTCATCTGGGCAAATGCGCGATAAGTTTGGCTACATTTTGTTTTTGTCTACACCCTTTTTTGCGACGCCAGATCATCGCCCTATTGCTGGGAACTGATAGCGCGCGGCCTGCTGGAAATTCGGAGGCCCGGCCCGGTACATATGGTAGACGCCGCATCTGCGTAGAACGATCAGTACGATTCGGGAAGTGAAACCGTTCAAGTGGTTTGATGCGTACACTGCTGCTGCCGCTGCTGCTGTTGCTGTTCCTGTGCTCTTTTAGTGTGCGTAACCGAGCAACGTAGATCGGTGTCCAAGTGTGCGCTGGTGTATTAGACAGTTTGTCGGTGTGAAACGAGTGAAACGAGTAAAAATAATGCTGCGCCAACTGAGCAAATCGGATCTGCTGGCCAAGCAGTTTGATAAACTGCTACTAGTACCGCTTTTCTCGACGCAAACCTCAACCGTACAACAAGGTTTTCCGGGACTTCGTCAAAGTTCGTCTTCTGCACGGCCAGTTTCAATTCTTGCTGGCGGAAAAAAGCATGGATTTGGTAAGTATTGAAGCGCTTGAGAAGGTGGTATGGGTATGAATCAAGAAGTATGAAGAGTTCCTTTTTTGCTTTACCCAAACCGGTTTTGTGCTCAACAATTGTCCGATCAACACGAATGAACAGACATTGTGAGCGCATTATTAATCGTACTGAAAAGACAATAACGCACAAACTCAAGTGATAAAGTGAGCAACTATTTGCAACGTATTTGCATGTGTGCAGATCGATCGATCGACAATGAACACTGTAGATTAGCATGTCGGACAAGCATCATCCTTCACCCGTGCCCGCGGTCTGCGTCCCGAATGAAGAGTATTCGCAATCTGCGGCCGCGTTTATGAAACACGTTCATGCATCAACATCAACACAATTCCCCCTTTCGTAAACATCCTTCACTAATCTTGCAAGGCTGGTGGTGCCCATTATCGGCAACGTATTTATAGCGAAGCAGAAGGACCCCCGCGAATTAATTTTTGCACACAGTGCTTATCAACATTTTTCAATGCTTTGAACATTGGATTGTTGATAAAAAATCCAGCGAACAGCGAACTTGCAAACTCCGTCACTAACTCACCCCAGTGGCACGTCCCTGGAGGTCCGCCAGATCGGCGATTACCTACCCTTTGGCACGCCAAACCATAATTGAGCGGGTTGGGAAGGTTCATGTGCAGTTCCCGCCCGGTATAGTGAATTGATTTTGGAACAAATCATATCAACCAGAACAATCCTCTGTTGTTTGGGCCGCTCATGGCACGTGGTAACAGTTGTGCCGGAAATAGAAGCCGGTACCTTTGTGATAACGTAATTAAATGTGCGAAAGAATGTGTTTATAAAAAAGCCAAATCGTTTTTTTTTTTTGCTGACCGAGAAAGCTGGAGGGAGACCTTTCTGAAGTTCATCTCAGAAGCTGACGTATTTCTGGAATCTGTGCTATGCTGACGTCTGTAATGCTGTAAGGTTCGCTCGCACTTATGGGCAAATTTAATGACGATTAAACCTACAAGACCCACTCAAGGGGGTGACCCCTACTTCAGATTTGATAGTGTGTTAACGGAGACTATGATTTGTTTTTGTGTTTTGTACTAAAATACGCAATACCTCTAATCCTATCACTGGTTTCTTATCACCTTTGATGTGTCTATATAACCAGTTAGTTTCTTGTTTTTAGCGAACTGATAATTATTTCTGGAGTAGGTTAAATAGTGATTGTGGTACTGGACAATGGAACTAGCACACACGCACAACTAGCTTATCAATACTTCATACTTATTTTTAAAGATACGCTATTTTATTATTGCAATATAGTTAATTCTGGTTTATGGTTGTAAACGTGGGAAAATCGCTTGATCTTGAAAATTTTCTATTTTCTATTTTAAAGAGTCTTTGAGCCTTTAAGGTTGCATTCACCCCTTCAGGAAATTAATACATCATCTATTTTTGGAAATATTATTTTAGCTCTATTTTGATCATTTGCTTACTTAGGCCATTATTTGACGCGTCTTCTACAAATAAGGGGACAAAAAAAATTCTCTCTTCCTTTCGAACGCAATTAACAAAGGTTCAATTCAAAGTGGTTTTAAGGTTCATAAATATCCATATAATTTTATAATTAGCTATATTACGAGCACGTGACTGGGTAATTTAAACAAATACCAGACTACAGGCCGTTATCAGCTCTTATCCAAATACCCATTTTTATAAATACATGTAATGGCTGAATATATAGGAAATATTGGAAATATAACAAGCAGTTATTGAAATATTGTAACGATAATATAGTTTCATTAAATTTCAAGTTAATTGCAGAAAAGAAATAACGTTAAATGAATGACGATGGTTTCGAATGATTGGATAATGATGTCAAAAATAATTTTATGACTTTTTGCACAACCGTCGATAGATAATACGTACTGCTGCATACGGGGAACTGTACGATCGAGACTTAATGCGGGTTCTTTCGTTTGAAAGCTTGACGCCCCTATTAGCAAGCATCCTTTCTGCTGCTGATTTTAAACTTCTTTTGCCCTAGAGCACCGTTTTACCCAAATACTTGCTACAGGCCAGTCTTCGACAAATTAAAATCCTTTAAATTTTGAAGATGAAGAGAATATTATTTCCTTCCAGCATTAGCAGGAAGGAAACCTTTAAAATTCAGAACGAATAAATAGAGAGTACATCTTATTACTATCAACAATTCAAGATTTTGGGAGTTTATAGTTTATGGAGCTCGAATGATTAGAGTCTTTAAAGAACAAGTTTAGCAAAGCACTTACTTCTAACAAAGGATGGTCTAGATTCGCAAATGAAATGTTAAAAACTACAAAACAAAAGTTCAGTTTGTTTAATTTTTAACAACATTCCTAACACTATCAACTCCCATTTTGGTCCCTAAGAAAAAATTGACTACCTAGCTGCGGGTAACACTCAAAATACCTGTTGCGACGGACGAAGCTGGGACTGAACAGAACCTTTTTAGTCCCAGTACTCACATACGCCTCTGAGACATGGACTTTGTCCAAAACTGACGAAACCTTTTTAGCCGCGTTCGAGAGGAAGATGCTCAGCAGGATCTATGGTTCCGTTTGTGTGGAAGTACAATGGAGGAGCCGCTACAGCGACGAGCTCTACGAGCTGTGCGGTGACCTCATCATCGTGCCGCGAATTAGAATAGTCAGACGTCGGTTAGCTAATCATGTCATGAGAATGGCACCCCGGAAGACCCAACCCCTAAAAGCCCTTTTAGGCCGTCCACATGGACAGAGGAGGTGTGGTAGGCTCAAACTGAGATGGAGTGATGGCGTTGATGCGTCCAATATTGGATTGGCAGACGACAGCTGGCCAATACCACGAAGTGGTTGTAATGCCTGATAAGTAAGTAAGTAGTATGATACGGGTAAACGGAATTCGATACATGGTCCTGCCGTGTGAAGACTGGTGCCGCCACCGGACCGGTCTATTACTATTTACTATTTTATTATTTGTTTATTTGAGCAATATGACCAGGACGGCATATGAATAATAATAATTATTATTTGTTTATTGTTAATTGTTTGCCACAAGGGCTTCACAATAGCGTCCACTCCAAAGATTAAGAGGGAGTGAGGGAGTACAGAACAGACACCTACGGAAATGAAATCAGATAAGGCGCTCATTCAAGGAGCACACAGGGAGATCCGAGTGCGTCGTAAAATGATGAAAAAAGAAGAGTGGAAGAGAAGAATATTGGCAATGAATAACTTGTAACCATGACCGTAGTGATCGTTAAAGCCAGCAGTAACCAGTACAACCAGTAGTTAGTAGCAGTAGTTCGATAGGATCACGATCCTTCAATGTCTTGGTGGCCCGCCCGATGGTCGAATTAAGATGTGGCTTGAAAGACTGTCTCGCCTAAAATTGGACGATTGCATTTGCTGATGAGTTAATATGAAATATACTTATTGCGAACTTTTAATAACATCTCATTGGCCAACATTCGAATTGGAACTTCGAGCATCTCATTCCTTTCCACAATCACAGCTCTGCCGCCTACTCCTTATGTTGTTATCCTTATGTTTATGTATGTTGTAGTTCTAAGATATTTGACTTTGTAAAGCCATTGAGGCAATCAATTTTATTAAATAAAATAATAATAACAATAATAATACATATTTTGATAATGTTTAGTTTTCCTTACAAAACGCTTGCCGATCACTGCAAAAAGACAAACAATTTATTAAAAAAAACATATCTTCCAAATGGGACAAGCCAAGAGAATCTTATTTAATGGAATGTTGGTACTGAATTTTTTGTTTAAATGTGCCGCATCTTTCGGAAACTTACATTCTTTTTTACACGGAAATGAAACTGTCCAGTAACACTTTGGCAACAAATTATGTGCGATTCTTTTGATTTTTTTTCGAAATTGGCAGAACATATTTACGCCATTTACTTTGTTTATCTGTTTTTTTGCTACACCTTGCTGGTTGGTGTTCCCAGTTTATTTATAGCAGATACAAAGGTTTTGTATTTTGTTTTAGTTTTTTTGTTTTCTCACCAGAGAAATGAGCGAGAGCATCTTCATATCGGAGCATGTGCGAACAACACGCATGTGCAAAAAGTTGCTCCGTTCGTTGCGATCGTTTTCTCCCTGTGTGTGTTATCGATCATACGATCATACTCATCAGCAGCCAGCGATGGAAAGTTGGCACTGAGAGTGTTATCAACATTACGCACTAATTGATTCGCCCTTGGTTACGATAGTTCATAACTGAAGTCCCGTGTTGTTGTCGCGTTTATTCCGGCCACAAATCGAATCCCCGCCGGAGGCTCTCATAGCTTCTGTCCGCTTCTGTCGAGTGCAGTTGATAGATTGTGTCTTCAATGTAGACACCGATTGTTGTTTATCGAGCCATCGCGTGTGAGTTTGTGAGACGAGCGATATTGAGTATTAGTAAGGGGCATTAAGTTCTAATCCTTCCGATTTAGCTCAACAAGTCGTTTACTTCGTAAGGGGTAAACCATACCATACCATAACACCGTTGTGCTTACACTTTAGTTTCGTATTGAGTTTAACGTGTTTCACACTTTGGCATTGCAGCAAACATCAACGAAATGGCACAGAACGGATTCGGGCATGCAGCTACACAGCTCAAGGTGCAACCAAAATCACAGTCAGTGTTCGATCGCGAGGACAGGTTTGGAGCACACAACTATCATCCACTGCCGGTGGCATTGGCCCGTGGTGAAGGAGTGTACGTTTGGGACGTGGAAGGCAAACGCTACTACGACTTTCTCAGCGCATATTCCGCCGTTAATCAGGGCCACTGCCATCCCATGATCGTGAAGGCGCTGACAGAACAGGCGCAAGTGTTGACTCTAACGTCCAGGTAAGTGATGCTTCTGCAGCATCAGGCCATCAGGCGGAAATCTATTTACATTGTTTTCCCATTGCATCCACCCACTTTCCAGGGCTTTCTACTCGAATGTGCTCGGTGAGTACGAGGAGTTTGTTACGAACCTGTTCGGGTACGACAAGGTGCTGCCTATGAATACGGGCGTCGAGGGCGGCGAAACGGCCTGCAAGCTGGCTCGCAAATGGGGCTACAAGGTGAAGCAGATTCCCGAGAACAAAGCCAAGATCATATTCGCCGAGGGAAACTTCTGGGGCCGCACGCTGGCCGCCGTATCCTCGTCGAACGATCCGAGCAGTTACGCCGGATTCGGGCCGTTCATGCCGGGCTTTGAGCTTGTGCCATACAACGACACTGCCGCGCTAGAGAAAGCGCTACAGGATCCGCACGTGTGTGCGTTCATGGTGGAACCGATACAGGGCGAGGCCGGTGTGGTCGTGCCGGACGATGGTTACCTGCGCAAGGTGCACGAACTTTGCACCCAGTACAACGTGCTATTTATCGCGGACGAGGTCCAAACGGGTTTGGCACGCACTGGCCGTATGCTGGCGGTCGATCACGAAGACGTAAAGCCGGATCTGCTCATACTCGGCAAAGCTCTCTCGGGCGGCGTATATCCTGTGTCAGCCGTCCTGGCCAATGATTCGGTGATGCTCTGCATTCAACCCGGCGAGCACGGTTCCACGTACGGAGGCAATCCACTCGGTTGCAAGGTGGCCATCGCAGCGCTGCGCGTGCTGGTGGAGGAAAAACTGGCCGAAAATGCCGAGCGTATGGGTCAGCTGTTGCGCAGCTCGTTGCGCGAGCTGCCCACTGACGTCGTGTCGATCGTGCGTGGCAAAGGGCTGCTGAATGCGATCGTGATCAATCCGAACTTTGACGCGTGGGAAGTTTGTTTGCGATTAAAGGAGAACGGTCTCATCGCTAAGCCTACGCATGGGGATATTATACGGTTCGCGCCGCCCCTGACCATCAACGAGCAGCAGCTGGAGGAATGTTTGCACATCATCAAAACGACCATTATGTCGTTCGTGAAAATGTAACCAGCAGCCAGCAGAGTGTTGTAAGCTGGCAAGCGAAGCGGTGAAAATTGATATTGTGTTGTAGTCCGTAAGATCGTATCATAATGCAGCTATAGGTGTAATAAATCTTGAACTTTTGGTTTTTATCTTTTAAAGAATGCACCGTTTAAGTGTCATTGAGTAAAGAAACTTTTTATAAACATAATAAAAACAGTCTGGTCTGGCATTCAAGGGGCCACTTGTACGAGCCCGATGTGTGTCAAATGAGAAAAGGTTCCACCGCGCTATTATAACGCCGAAGACCGAATGGCCTGTGCATGTGTAGAAACTACAGAATAATAAATAATGTTTATGCTGCAGGCTGATAAGAACCGGTTCCTGCGAGCCCATCGTCAATGGCAACCATTTCATAGTACATGGCATGCTATGCTGGCGGAAACTGTCATTGCACTTATAAAACCGCGCTTGCTAGCGTGTTGAGGATTCCGAAAGAGACTCTAATTACCAGTCTCCATGCTTTCTAGCTAACGGTGTGTAATAGTACCTTAGAAATGGTAGGGTTTTTTTTTGCAGCGCTTAATTGGCCAGCGTTCTGCCAAAGCTGAATTTTCTAATTCCATATTCCATCGCTTCGTTGCGGCTACTCGCGGGTATGCTGCTGATCACACTCTGGTTTTGAATCTAGAACCGATTTTTGGTCACAATTATGTTAAATTAAACAATTATGTTAATTGCCGTGTACTTTGGATCACCATTTGCGTTTGTGCAGATTCCGATCTCTACATTTGCCGTTTACTATCCTGTATAGCTTGCTGCAATAGCGATAAATGTTGGCCTATTCGTTACTGTGACTCGACTAAGATGACCAATGCTCAAGAATCCAAGAAACAGCTGATTAATATGAAAACTTTTTTGTACCACGTGGGAAAATGCTGAGTAGTTCACTCCTGTAAAGTACTTATGCTAACCAGTCGGTTCGGTCCTGCAGGCACTTGACTTGGGGAGACTTATTGCACCTACGATCATCGGTAAGTTTATTGAGGACTGTTATACTTAACAGCTTCAGCCCAAAATTTAATATAAAATAACAAATATACGCTTACGAGACCAATCGAAAACATGGAGAAGCGCATACCTTGTACGATCCGTGCAAAGATTGTTTTTGTGCCTCCAGTTGGAGGATGTGTGGAACCGCGAAACATATCGAATCATCATAGGGCCCACATGCACATATCGAATCATTAAGATAACGCTAGAGAGAAACTCTGCGTGCAGGATATAAAGGACTACATCTCAAAACAAGGCGTGCAAGAAAGCCCCAACATTCCATTGATGGTTTTGGAATTTCCGTTCAAACCAATTCGGTCCGAAGATCATGCTAGGAAAGCCCCAAACGCACACAACAGAGAACATTGTGAAACATTGATGATCGGAGATGTACACACAGACGCACAAAGAATGTAACAATCTATCAAAAAACATAGAAACACATCAAAAGGATGATAACAGTTCACACCACAGCGTACAACAATCGGCCACGCAAGTGCGAAAGAGAGAGAGAGAGAGAGAGACCTTGCGAGAGAATGCAAAAGCAAGCATGAAGATGTTATAAGATCACCGAACAAGACAAGGAAAATCCAACATTCTCTGGCTTGATAAGTTGCTTGAGCGGAACAGTGGAACGGTACGCTGTAATAAAGAGAGTGTACAGATTATTATTTTTTAACAATGTAACTCCCAACAAACACTGCATAGAGTAACGGTTTCTGAATAGAATGTTATGAATCCCACACATGTACATCTCACGAAACTTATCGCTCCATGCAATTCGGCAACGCAACAGCACCGATCGACCGCGTCGAGAGTCACGTTGAATCTGAACGGCACGTTAGTTGTCGCGCGGAGAGTGATCGTACAGGTGCATCTTCCGGCTCATCATCTTAAATTACTTCTGCTCTCGCTGACGCTAAAAACATCTCGGTTTTGCTCGCTGCTGCATTGAAATGGAGCTTTGCTCGGTGTTACTGCTGTTGGCCGCCAGTGCCGGGCTATTAAATGGTGGGTAACCGGTCTTTATGACTCAACAGTACACACTCTCAACTAACGGTACCGATTGCATTCCCCGGGCAGGATTCGTCCAGGGTGAACGTGCGAGTGTTGCAGAAAGCGTTGATCTCGATCTGGATGACATGGAATACGATCGCGACAACGGAGGTGATTCGCTGATTCCCGAGCCGATGGTGATGCGATCGTCGCTAGGTGAACCGGTGCCAACGGTACAGATTCCGAACAAGGAGGGCGAGTTTGTAACGATGACTCGCATGGACGTGGCGGAGTGCAAAAGTAATGCCACCTATTACGAGGCCACCAAGTACGTACAGTGCTATCTGTACCGGGCGAACGCGAGCGAAAATCGCTACGAGTTCCACTTTAACGGGCTCAGCTCGATCGTACAGGCTGGCTTCAAGCGGGACCTACCCACGGCCATCCTTGTGCACGGTTGGCTCGGCAGCTCGGAGTCGGTGGTGATTGATCCGCTCGCCAAGGCACTGCTCGCCCAGGAAGACAAAAACGTTATCGCGGTCGATTGGGAGCAAGGGGCAAGCACTTTGCTCTATCCGGTCGCCCGTTACCGCGTGCCGAAGGTTGGCGCACTGGTTGCGGCGCTGATAGATAATCTGGTAACTGGGCTCGGTCAGGACATCAATCAAATTGGCATTATCGGACACAGTCTTGGCGCACACATTGCCGGCATTGCCGGCAAGAAGGTGCGGGCCGGCAAGATCGGATACATCGTAGGGCTCGATCCGGCATCGCCATTGTTCCGGCTTAAAAAGCCGGACGATCGGCTATCGTCAGACGACGCACAGTACGTCGAAATTATTCACACCAACGGAAAGGCGCTCGGATTTTTCAGCAACATTGGCCAGGCGGACTACTACCCGAACGGAGGCGTACGGCAGCCCGGGTGTGGTTTCAGCCTGACGTGCAGCCACCAGCGGGCGGTGGACTTTTTTAAGGAATCGCTCAAGATACGCAACTATTACGCACGACGATGTGACGATCTAACGAACCTGGGACCATCCTGCTCCACCGACCGAACGGTGCTGGGCGGATTGATTTGGAAGTCGTCGAAACCGGCCGGCGTGTACTACATAGCAACAGCCTCCAATGAACCATTCCTTCGTAGTGAATGTGCCGATTTGAAATCGATATCCTGGATCATCACGGTGGCCGCAGTGCTATCGGCAGTACGATGCATGTGGGCCTGAAGCTTACCCCACACGTTCACTTCATGACCAACTACCACTTATACACGCACAATCAAAGTCAAATGGTGGTGGCAACGTAAGATTATTTACATGCCCTTTGCATGGCTAACTGATTAATGCAGCCAGTGTTACGCTGTGAGTAAGAATTCGTAGGCCTAACACCCCATGATCACATAAGCTTAGAGTTAGGCAGCAGCCGATCGTCGAAGTTTAGCTAATTACTAATCACCGAATCGACAAAATGGGAAAACATGTTCGTTCTCTGTACTGATGATCTCGATGTGATTGTGCACAATGTTCGCACAAAGACAAAATTACAACAGCACGTTAAATCAAAACATAGGCGCTCGGCTAAATGTGTCTGTGAACAATTTTTGAGAAACCAGTCAACATACTAATGAATTTGTCACGTAATTTTACACGCACCACATTTCACTCGGCGGGAAATGTTTATTTTTAGGACACCATAACGCCACTACGGCCCTACGATACTACTACGCCTCGTGGTAATAATTTGCATAAAGCGTGCATGAATGACAGTACACTACCACACAAAACGATTTTTCTGTTGAGTTGTCGTTGTAGTTTGTGTCTGTGCGTTACTTAGCACAAGAGCTTTGCACATTAAAGAGCTGAATCAGGTCTATCTATCTTTTGCGTCTGTAATGAATCATCATATACAATTGCCCTTAAAAAATTCAGCTGCTTTGTCATGATGTCGTTTTTTCTTCTACAGCAGAATCTAATCGCTTCATCTGTTTCTGCCAATTATCAATCTAAACCTGCACCAGGATCCCAATCTGGACTTATTGATTGCATCGACCCCATAAATCCGTGAAAACGTCGAGCGATCCATGTGCATTTTTTAAAATGCTCGTATAAAAGGAAGTTTAAGTATTTAAGTAATTGAGTACGTATTACTTGCCGGCGACATTAACGGTTGAGCGAGCAGGTTTACGTTCTTAAAACAGTACACGAAATATAGGCACAAGTTTTATCCGTGCAACATTTATGCCCATATCGGGGTTTGAAGAAAACACAATACTGTATCATTTAAAGTTAATAATAAGTGGTTAAGCAATCTTTAAGCCAGGGCGTTAGTCCTTAAATAATAAAGAAAGCAATACGTAGTCTTCGTAGATAAAAATACGTAGATAGATCTCGCTCAAAGTCATACATTCGATATCAGCTTTGTTACGCCAAATCCGGCGAGATTTCGAAAACCATTCGCATCAGGAAATCAGGTAATTGATTATTTTATAGACTTCGTTCCATTGTACTTCATTCGTTTCTTGGAGATCAGGTCGTATGAAATCGATTGCCGGACATGATGCTTGCATATGGCTGGAGCTAGCGACGCATATGCCTGCTACTACCTGTTGCGACTCCATGCCGCCTTGTGCCAAACACTTCTGTGCGCACTACCATACCCTTCTCCTACTCGCTAAGGCTTCATCGCAGTAAGTATGTTCCACATATTCGTACACCTCAACGATATTATGTGATATTATTATGTAAGTTACGCTAAGGAGTAACATCATAGAGAAGAACCAGTGGAGTTTTGCTTCAATCATCTTTTTTTTTGTATTTTTTGAATGCTGCTTGATATATAACAATTTTTTTCACATATTTTAAATTTTTACATAATATATGCATGTATATGTATATATAATAATATTCATATAATATCAATTACACCAAAAATATGCACAATTCTGTTGTTTTTTTTGTGTGTGATTTTGCTTCAGTTTTGCTGGTTTGCTGTATCTTACCACTAAAACTAGAGTAATTGAAGTAATAGTAATAATAGTAGTAGTAGTTGTAGTTGTTGTTTTTGTTGTTGTTGTTGTAGTTGTAGTGTAGTAGTAATAGTAGTAGCATTATTAGGAGTAGTAGTAATAGCATCAATCGTTCGAACATCGCTTCCACTAGACTTTAACGCTTAGCGTTTTATTCGTGCCAGCATTCTGTGCTTCTTTTTTTTATCGTCATTTCACCATTCTTATTTTTGACTGCCAAGTGCCAATTTGATTTCGTCTTATGATGCGCTGTTTTCTGTTTCTAAGCTTTTGCGTGTTTTGTTTCTTCTTTTATATTTTATGATCCGTAGTTTACATCTGCATAGTTTCGTTCGCAATTGTCGCTCTTCTTTTTCATTTTTGCTTGCGATCTTTACTTTACGCAACTTTTGACTCTTACTTTGTAATTGTTCACGTTTCTTTTTCTACTAGTTGCTTGCTTGTTCCTAAATAACTTTTGCAACTATATGTGCAGGCGGTATCTATATGCATATGTATGTGTACATACTTTTTTACTTGTTTTGGAGGACGTATGCTCATTTTCTACTTCCATCTTTGCTCTTTCTTTGTCTTTTTTATTCTTCATCGTAGCGCTAACCGTAAACAAAAATTCATGTTTTTGATTGTTTTTACTTACTCATTGAAATGCATGTATTGTTCATGTGTTTTTAAGAGCGTGGGCTGACTTTTTCTCCCCGCCTGTCAATCGGCTTTCTAACTCTCGCACCTAAACATTAAGTGTGTTTATTTTGTGGGCGTGTTCGAATCCCCATCTCACACTATGTCCTTTCCGTCTTTGGCTGTGGGGGAGGAGGTCACACTATTGAGCAATCCCTTTGGAAGTCATCGGTATACACGGCGCGGTGGTGTCAAACGGTGACAGGGAGAGAGAGAGTTACTGTTTTGATGCACCGATTCTGTGGACTTTAATGAAAAAAGGCAATCGATTTAATTGCACGTGGAATGCAGATTATCTTCCAATTGTGTGGTGATGGTTTCGTGCGTGTATCTCTCGTGTAGCTTGAAGAAAGCACATTTACGCAGTCGATTTGTCAATACCAGGCGTAAAAGTGTACTTGCTGGGAGGAGCTTTGGTTCCAAATGCTATGCATTCGTCTTTTTTAAGGACATCGCCACCCCAGTAATTCATGACAACGATCGTAATTAACCATCAAATAGATCAAATTCATAAGCGCCAGGATGAAAATACCTTCAGCAATCTTATTAAGTGTGTATCATGTAAAGATTCTTTATTTGCATGTCTGTTTGTTAAACAAACAGGCACATTCCGCCAATGATGCTTGCTTAAATCTCCTTAGGCTGCTCTGTCGTTCCGTTGCGTTCAATATGAAATTCGTTCTCTCGTAACATGCTACACTCGCTCGCTGCTTCCTATTTCTAGCTCAGTCGTAAGGGTATCCTTCGGCGAAAAGGCCTTCTGCTGTACGTTTGCTATTTTAAGTGGTGCATTTATATCATACGTGTTTCACTCATGTTCTGTTAACTTTTCTCCGGTTGCTGATTCTGAACTCGGCCAGTATGCCGGGCGGGGGCCAGCTATTATCTATGATGATGGTGCTTGCTTCATTTGGTTTTGCAACTGCGCTACATCACATTTGCTGTATCATTTGCAGCAGAGGCTCTTTCTTTCTCTTTCTCTCTCTCTCTCTCTCTCTCTCTCTCTCTCTCTCTCTATTTCTCGCTGGTTGCGTTTTTGTATCGTCATTGCGTTTAAATCTTCGGAGAAATGGAGGCTGATCAAACGAACGACTCAACGTATAAAATGCAAAAACTTTATCGTGTATCATTTAAAAATTGCACGCCCACACACCCGCGCTGTGTGTTATCCAACTTTGGCGAGCTGAAGACCCTCTTTGCTCTTTCTTTGTCTTTTTTCTTCTTCATCGTAGCGCTAACCGTAAACAAAAATTCATGTTTTTGATTGTTTTTACTTACTCATTGAAATGCATGTATTGTTCATGTGTTTTTAAGAGCGTGGGCTGACTTTTTCTCCCCGCCTGTCAATCGGCTTTCTAACCTGTGGTATCTCTCGCACCTAAATATTAAGTGTGTTTATTTTGTGTGCGTGTTCGAATCTCCATCTCACACTATGTCCTTTCCGTCTTTGGCTGTGGGGGAGGAGGTCACACTTTTGAGCAATCCCTTTGGAAGTCATCGGTATACACGGCGCGGTGGTGTCAAACGGTGACAGGGAGAGAGAGAGTTACTGTTTTGATGCACCGATTCTGTGGACCTTAATGAAAAAAGGCAATCGATTTAATTGCACGTGGAATGCAGATTATCTTCCAATTGTGTGGTGATGGTTTCGTGCGTGTATCTCTCGTGTAGCTTGAAGAAAGCACATTTACGCAGTCGATTTGTCAATACCAGGCGTAAAAGTGTACTTGCTGGGAGGAGCTTTGGTTCCAAATGCTATGCATTCGTCTTTTTTAAGGACATCGCCACCCCAGTAATTCATGACAACGATCGTAATTAACCATCAAATAGATCAAATTCATAAGCGCCAGGATGAAAATACCTTCAGCATTCTTATTAAGTGTGTATCATGTAAAGATTCTTTATTTGCATGTCTGTCTGTTAAACAAACAGGCACATTCCGCCAATGATGCTTGCTTAAATCTCCTTAGGCTGCTCTGTCGTTCCGTTGCGTTCAATATGAAATTCGTTCTCTCGTAACATGCTACACTCGCTCGCTGCTTCCTATTTCTAGCTCAGTCGTAAGGGTATCCTTCGGCGAAAAGGCCTTCTGCTGTACGTTTGCTATTTTAAGTGGTGCATTTATATCATACGTGTTTCACTCATGTTCTGTTAACTTTTCTCCGGTTGCTGATTCTGAACTCGGCCAGTATGCCGGGCGGGGGCCAGCTATTATCTATGATGATGGTGCTTGCTTCATTTGGTTTTGCAACTGCGCTACATCACATTTGCTGTATCATTTGCAGCAGAGGCTCTTTCTTTCTCT
>KZ062187.1:28182-58020 GCA_002091835.1 Anopheles maculatus
CAATCGGCTTTCTAACCTGTGGTATCTCTCGCACCTAAATATTAAGTGTGTTTATTTTGTGTGCGTGTTCGAATCTCCATCTCACACTATGTCCTTTCCGTCTTTGGCTGTGGGGGAGGAGGTCACACTATTGAGCAATCCCTTTGGAAGTCATCGGTATACACGGCGCGGTGGTGTCAAACGGTGACAGGGAGAGAGAGAGTTACTGTTTTGATGCACCGATTCTGTGGACTTTAATGAAAAAAGGCAATCGATTTAATTGCACGTGGAATGCAGATTATCTTCCAATTGTGTGGTGATGGTTTCGTGCGTGTATCTCTCGTGTAGCTTGAAGAAAGCACACTTACACAGTCGATTTGTCAATACCAGGCGTAAAAGTGTACTTGCTGGGAGGAGCTTTGGTTCCAAATGCTATGCATTCGTCTTTTTTAAGGACATCGCCACCCCAGTAATTCATGACAACGATCGTAATTAACCATCAAATAGATCAAATTCATAAGCGCCAGGATGTGTCAATACCAGGCGTAAAAGTGTACTTGCTGGGAGGAGCTTTGGTTCCAAATGCTAAGCATTCGTCTTTTTTAAGGACATCGCCACCCCAGTAATTCATGACAACGATCGTAATTAACCATCAAATAGATCAAATTCATAAGCGCCAGGATGAAAATACCTTCAGCAATCTTATTAAGTGTGTATCATGTAAAGATTCTTTATTTGCATGTCTGTTTGTTAAACAAACAGGCACATTCCGCCAATGATGCTTGCTTAAATCTCCTTAGGCTGCTCTGTCGTTCCGTTGCGTTCAATATGAAATTCGTTCTCTCGTAACATGCTACACTCGCTCGCTGCTTCCTATTTCTAGCTCAGTCGTAAGGGTATCCTTCGGCGAAAAGGCCTTCTGCTGTACGTTTGCTATTTTAAGTGGTGCATTTATATCATACGTGTTTCACTCATGTTCTGTTAACTTTTCTCCGGTTGCTGATTCTGAACTCGGCCAGTATGCCGGGCGGGGGCCAGCTATTATCTATGATGATGGTGCTTGCTTCATTTGGTTTTGCAACTGCGCTACATCACATTTGCTGTATCATTTGCAGCAGAGGCTCTTTCTTTCTCTTTCTCTCTCTCTCTCTCTCTCTCTCTCTCTCTCTCTCTCTATTTCTCGCTGGTTGCGTTTTTGTATCGTCATTGCGTTTAAATCTTCGGAGAAATGGAGGCTGATCAAACGAACGACTCAACGTATAAAATGCAAAAACTTTATCGTGTATCATTTAAAAATTGCACACCCACACACCCGCGCTGTGTGTTATCCAACTTTGGCGAGCTGAAGACCCTCCTCACTAGAAATGTCAAAATGTTATGTATGTTCGAGTGTAGTAGCGTTGAGTATATTAAAGTTCAAAACTCGATGATAGTAAAGAAACACAACCATACATTTCGATCGTTTTAAAATCGTATATAAAATAGTCTGATAGGCCAAATCCAATCAAACTCAATCCAAACTCAAAACCCCTACTACAGGCCCCTGCTACTAATGCAATGTAGACACTGTTGTAGTAACCTGTTTGACACAACAGAACAGAACCGAGCTCAATGTTAAAAAAAAGCGGATAGAACGAACTGTTCAGAGCGATGTTAGAAATAAGTCAGTCTTTAATTTGTTTGTTTGTTTTCGTTTTCAACTTTTGTTTGCTGCTCCGGGTTTTCCTTTGTCATCGTCGTCGTTAATGAAATCAAGTACTATCACTACGACAATGTAGTAAATTTTGTTGCAGTTCTAACATATCTATTCTTCGGCCTAATCAAATGCACCAGTCAGAATACGCAAAACTATTGGTTGAAAAATTATGCATTCATACACAGAGAGTAGTAGTATTTTTAGTAAAATAGTTCACGTTAGTGGATAGCACTATTACTTATACAAACATGATGTTGATACAAACGCTTGATGATGTCCAGTGCAATGTTGTGTTGTGTTGTATTCTGTCTTTGCATGTTGCGTCTGTAGCATTGCTTTGTTCAGTAAGTACACTTTTTGTCACAAGTAGTAAGGAGAGCATTTTTACATCGTGGACACCGTGTGAATTCGTCATGAAACACTTAATTGTCTTAATTTAATAAAACTAAACGTTAAACGTTTTTCATTTTCTGAGCCTTTATCAAAACAGATACTACGGACGATAAATATAGGTAAATATAAAACGTATGCGCGATTGGCTTGGCTTTTCTTGTTCTGCACTGACCGAGCATTATCTTTTTACTCTTCCAAACTTATTCAGAATACGCAATGAGTTTCGCGAACTGCATGAAAATGCATACACACACGCGCAATGACATGGCTTTGGCTCGAGATGTGTTTGCCGGGAGGGAAACGTTTTTGTTGTGCTGTTTGAACAGTGCGAGCGCTACACGCCACACATCTCATACGGTTAGTCCGTTGGATGATTTAAGATTTCACAACATGCAGTGCGGCGAGATAGTTTGTTTGAGATGTATGTATTGGTTGTTTTAAATCTTTCGCAGTTGCGTATTTTCGTATCGAATCGGAACTTTTATGATTTGGAGACTTGATACTGTGTGTACAGCATTTCCACCGGATTCCATTCAATTGGTGACAATGTTGCGTCTTTTTTTTTTTTCAATCGATAAACGCATGCTTTTGTTTTGACTGGTTTCGTTCTCCATCATTCAAGTAAGATTTGCATGTTAAAAATAATGATTTCTGATTTGATTTTGGTTCTAATCTGCCTTTTCTATTCACATGTATGTAATTCAGTTTGCGTAAATACTGCTTCTACTCCTCTAATGGGCGATTTCTTTAATTTCTTATTCAAATTCAAACAGTTGCTCATCACCTCTCACCTCTCATCTATATGTTGTTTTTGATATTTTTCGTAATTTTTTCTCCTGGTTTTATTTTTGCTAATAGCATCCATCGCAACGGATTTCACATGTGTTTCTTTTTTATTCTCAGTTTTAATTCTCTTTTATGGTTACTTTTTCAAAATAGATTTTATGCTCAAAACAGAGCCATTTCGTGATAATTGTCAATTGCGCTCTATCGCTTAACTGACGGAAATGGGCAAAATATTACTTCAGACAATGAATGCCGTGTCGAACAGCAAACATGTATGTAACTTACAGCAAGGAAAGAGTAATCGTATGTATCATTCTTTCTTCTCAGATTGTTTAGGGAAAGGCGTTAATTGCTTTCCAAATCTTGAATATACCGCACTCTATTAATGTATTTTCAATTTGTGTGTGTGTGTGTGTTTTTGTTTTCTTTAAAATTTCATCGTTGGGTGAAATGTTTGTTGGTGATTTGATTTTGGTTTACAGTTTCATTCACTGTTTTGCAATCTGTTTTGTTTAAATATTTCTAATAAAACATCAGATTGCCCTAGTTAAATTCCCCCATGAAAATACACTTCACGTTGAGCTGTTGTGGTAGTGATTTAGACGCACTAATCATCATAAGGGTTCTCCGCCTTTGATTGTACATGTATTTATGAATGCAAGTTGAGTAAGAAATAGAACACAAATAATATAACCAAACATCCAATCATACATTAATCTCGCGTTGTTTCCTCATCACGCGTATATTGCAGAAGGAGCAAAACTCATTAGAGAACCAGCTCGAATGAAATCTCAGACCGCGCTTTCCCTTCGTAGTAATGCCGTTCGTTCATCTTAATTTGGTAACTTTAGCCAATTTTTGGTCCCCGTAGTAGCTGCAAAACAATATTGCAGTGTAGTGTTGCTGCTATTGCTGTTAGAATAAGCAATACAAATTTGTTATTGCTCAAGTCGGTTTTGTGTCACATTCTTCCACATTCCGTTGAAGTTGGAATTTGTTTCCAAGCGCATGGCAATTTAAGGATGACAAATATTTACAATTACTTGGTAAAAAGGGAAAAAATCCAGTGCTCCTCATCTTCTACTCCTCGGTCCATATGTAGCGGTCCAGTTCAGATATAGTGATAGTTATACAGTGGATGAGAAAACCCTCAATACTTTGATGGATCTCTCTTTTTGTTTCGTGTGTTGTTGTATGTTGATTACTACTGGTTGTGGTTTTGTTGAAGGCATGCATTTACACATCAAGAAGCAGTTTCGTTTAAATATAATCCATCTTTATGCTGTCTCTTGCAGTGTTTCACTAGTGATTTCACTAATAATTCTTTAAAGAACTACGATTGCTTTCTATTGCTCATGCTTCGTTTTGTCAAATGGCGTACTGTTTACGTACAGCAATAATCAGAAGCTATGTAATATGCACTTATTGGAATATACAAGATATTTTCTTTTTCGTACGTCCTTATGTGCAGACGGCCGAAGTGATGCGGCAAAAAAAAAATTGCTGATAAATGGGGAAGCAATGAGAAACTCCAATGCGTACATTAGCAGACAATTCAACATACCATGTATGTACATACTATATTTTATGTGTGTGTGTATGTGTATTATTGTCCTACAAGTAAAACTGCGTGAAAGAAAGGCAACGTGATAACCAAAGTCCGTCCAAAGGTTACAGATAAATAAACGAGTCCTTGACAGTTTTATACGTCTGTATGTTTTGTTGCTTTTGATTTGTCTGCTTGTAATTGGTGTGTTTGCTCGAAATGTTAAAACAAAAACTAAATCCTTTTCTATTAAGTTTATTTTGTTTTCCTATTGTTATTGAAACTATGTACGATAAAATGTTTCGTTTGCAGTTCTTCCGCTATCTATTTTTTCGTTTGCAAAAACAGACCAACCATTTGACTCTTACAACTGTTTTTGTTTTACGTTGTGTAGGACGCATTTACACATCTCATTGGGATGTTAATATAGAAAAGGAATTAGTTGTCAATTTTGACCTGGTCGAGTTGATTATGGGCTTGCGCATTATCAATCCCTGTTTCAATCGGAGGCAATTAAACCCAAAAAGAAAAACATAAAAATTGCATGCTACATTCTTGTTACAATTTTTTTACTCGACACACAAAGATTGGAAGATTATATAAATTTGCTAAAAAATTGGTTCTATACATTCGGCACAGTCTGGACCTTTGTTCTGTTTGTACGCATGTTATTACTCGATCGTTTTCCCATGTCCGTTGTATGTCTATCTGTGGCTAGGTAATTTCGTGCTGGGTTGAAATGCACTGCTGCCGTTTGCTTTCATACATTGTGTTACATACGAGCTACATTTCTTTTGCTCCATTATCATTCAACCATATAAAATTTATGATTCGGGCGGATAACTAGGAAGGACTAAATGCGTTTGAAAATTATAATTCGATTTCAGAACAAAATAATAACAAAATCCTGTTTGTACGAACCTTGTTACAGTTAGTTCACCTGTGTCTGTGTGTTGTCACGAAGGAGGATTATCCCCTTTTGTAAATCGTATATCTTGCATTCTGCATTCGCTTAGACGGAGGAAGTTTTTAATTGTGATTGTAGTTAAAAGTACTATCATCCTTGCAGTTAACACACATACGGACACGGATGATAAGCAGGATGTTACGAAGACTGAAGTGGACGCTCAACGTTTTGTGTCTTGTCTTTAGCTCTACTGTGTGTGTGTGTGTGTGTGTGTTATTTGATTTTCGCAGTCTGCACAATTGTTGTATTCCAGATTTCGTATATCGTTATCGTTGCAAATTATGTTCTACCGTGGCATTTTGTTTTCTTCTTAATTTACGGCTGCAGCACGGCGTTTACAGCTGACGGACCAAATAGAAAGGAGGGAATGTCTTGCTACAAGAATCAAGCATTCTTGGCACTTTGTGTGTAATGTTCTTTTGTTTCTCATTTACGTGGATGCTGATTTTCTTCTTTTTTTTACAACATTTTTCCATCCAAATAAAAATCAAATAAATAAATAATAGGGTGCATTATCACGCTATTTGTTTTCGCCTAGTTTCGTAAACACAATTTTACTGCCTTTAACAATGAAATTTCTAATTTTACTGCCTTTAACAATGAAATTTCTAATTGCCAGTTGGTTTCGTATTGCAAGATCTGTCACATAACTCTATATTAGCGTATGTGTTAACACGGCTGGCTACATTTGATTGAAATGTTTGCATTGTTTGATTGCATTTTTCGTAACTTGCGTAACACGCCTTCACTTATTAGCTATTCATTGTTTACGTCTTTCAGTCGTTGCTGTAGCTTATTACTGTCATTACTATAAAAATGTGTAGTGATGTGTTTGCTTGTTCCATTCCTTGTTGTAGAGGACAACGTCTATCTAGTCTAAAATTTGCTGACCGAACGCGGCGCGTGGCAACATGTATGTGTGTGTAACTGTCATTACGGTTAACACCTTTTGGATGAATAAAAAATGCATTCCGAAATCAAAACAAAATTTTCAACAAACACATCTTTGTGCAATCAATGGCAGACAGAGGCAGAAATATGAAACAAAAAGCCTTATAAAAACTCCATCTCTTGCTTTGCCTTTTGCTATTTTCGAACAATAAATTATTTGCAATTAGCTAGTTTCAATAATATTGCCATAAAAAAACATACAACAGAACATACCAACCAACAAACACAAAGCAACTGAGTAGTGAAAAGAAAATTAGTGAAGGGAGAACAATTTCGAGTTGTGCTATTATTTCTAGCATATTATATGAAACTGAACGGCAAGAAGACAAAATTGTAATTGCAGACGCTTTATGCGTATACTTTAACATTGCACGAGTGGGTAGGTAATGAAGTGGCTAGCTATACGAAAACTATTATTTCTGTTGAAGGGGCAATACACTCTGTTAGGTTCAAACATTTCTATTTGGCATGGTTTATTAAAAATTATTTGGACTGCATGATGTTTATGTAGAATTCATGCAACGCGCATGAGGCATTTCTACCGACTACAGACCGGAAAGTGATGCGGTGTCGACTTGACTACGGTTGACAGTTTTTTAATTTTCTCGATTTAGATCTTTGTTTATGTCTCTAAAGGGATACAATATTAAATGTTCAAAATCTGCTTTTCCCAAAATTTATCAAGGTTTCATATTTTAACATAATCAAAAAATCTTACATAGGACGACAGCAGGAGGTTTCACAATGCACCTGATGTAACAACCGAAGGAATTGTTGCACAATAGATGTAAACAATGTTTTTTATAGACGGTAAAAAATTACTTAAAAACACATACGGATGCGCTTTTTGCCATGCTTTTATAGTTATCTGTATCCAAATAGAAAACATCACCATTTTTCAGGTCGCCAGAATGTATTACCCCGTTAAGCTTACTTACTTGGCTAAACCAAACCAACAAACCAACTAACTTGTTTTCGCGTCATTGAGAAACAAAAACAACAATCGAATTTTAAACGGCAAATCAAGTATCAAATATAATTAAATTCAAACTGTGGTAACAAAGTGTTGATAATCTAATTATCTGATAAATATATGTATATGTATTGGTCAGAGTGTTAGTTTGGAGCTGTTTTTAAAGTTATATGGGTGACTTTGAGTGAAATTTTTGGATGTAGTGTTTTTTTTCCTCGTTTGATTTACGATTTTGCTCTGCATTACCAAATCATGTTGCGTGTGTGATTTTGTTAATCTTTTCCGTTTCGCTCTCTCTATCTCTTTCTATATCTCTCTCTTTTCTGTTCCAATCCGATGACCGCAGCAATAATCATGGCACATTTTGCCAATCTGGAATTTTGCATCACACACAGGCTTGCACTGTTTAACCTTGCTGTACACGCAATATTCTCGTCTTTCCAGAATATGTGAATAATTTGATCCTTGTAGCAATTGCAAATCGTATTACTAAATCGAAATGCCAAGCTCTCTTGGTGCTTCGTGTTTTCATTATCAAACGATGTGTTGCGTCAATTTAATTAGAATGTAATGCGTATTATTTTTTCCTCATTTACAGAGTGTGGCACTAATATCTCCTTTGTTTTCGGTTTTTGAAATTCCACCGCATCTACTACAATTTCTCGGTAGATTTATTTACAACAAGAAAAACAAAACTAGAATTAAACTGAACGAATGGCGCGTGCACTTGGAGCTTTTTATGCGAATTGTTGTTTCGTTTACTCTTCGTAGACAATAAGATTTGTTGCTAATGCTGTCACTACTACAAGTGTTACTGATGCACAACATGTCACTTCCACCGTTTCCATTACATACAATGAACGATATTAGCTTTTACACTGCACTGCTAAATCAATATTTGCTAATTTTAACTTTCCATAACGGGCGGTGACCAACGGTTGCCTTTTCTGACTATTTGCCATAACACGTTCACACTACTTTCTGCTATCCTTACAAGATAAACAATCAATAACCAATTAACTAACGGAACAAACAAAAAGGAACACTAGTTAACTAAATAACCTTTTTTTATATTCCCATGCCGTTGATGAGCGCCGCTGCGCAGCGGATTTAAGATATTTTCCTCTCTGTGAACCCTTTAGCATATGTGAACTTAATTGTAAATTACGTTACGTGTAACATTTTCTGCAGTACGACCGGCCACGGCGTATGGCTGCAACAGGATCAACCTCAATCGAGCATAATAACTATATAGCTTCATACGTATTTTTGTTGGATCAATCCTACATGGATGTATACGGGTGTTTGTTTGTTGGGGTTCCAGTAACATGCTTCTCCAACATTCAACACCATTGCTCTAACACAATCTAGTCGATTGCTGCTCATGATACCCTTTTTTAGGCGATAGCCTGTAACTAAAGCCTAGCTCAATTCTGACCTTTGTGTTCATAATTAATGACATTCGATCGAATAACTTTTTGTTTCATTTCCAAAGCGAAACATTGCGCCTGCTACACACAGTAATGTGTTCTATGCACATATGCATTCAATTTCATCAAATGGATGTTCCGAGATTTGGCAAAGGTTTTACTTGGTTTATATAGTCTTGTTTTTTTTTTTAATTATTCCAGTTTCCTGTTTCTGGTCGGTCAACCACACGGCGTAGATTGCAGCTTAGAATTACATCTCGGCAAACCATCACGTGGCAAGGATTGGCTACCGAACTTTAGTAAGCCAAAATGTATGGCATGTTGATCGAGAAAATCGTTACCCCAAATAAGAAACGGTTTCAGAAACCATCCTAACGAAACAAAGGCTCACCAACGACAACAATAAACCGAAAAAATAATAAAATGTAATTTTTGCAATCAATAAAAAATGATCCAGCGAAAACAATTATTTATGACTTGGCAGACGTTGCCGTGAGTTTGCGGAACTTTTCTTCTAATTTGGTGAGAAAATTGCAACAGGGCTAGGATCTTTTCCTTCTGTGAAGTTATCATTGAAATCGAAAAGTACATTAAACATTGCAATTGTATCGGACAAATTACTAGGTATCGACAACAAAGCGACTGTTTTTAAAGGTATAAAGTGTTGTGATAAGCCTGTAATTGATTGATAAATTCTAACGCAACACAAACGCGATAGTCTAAAACAATTACCTTTCTTTTTGCACCGTTCCATTCATGTCATGCAAAGTTCCTATATCCGGCATTTGATCGGTTCTAAGGTTCTAAATCCTTCATATTTTGTGACCAATGCTAACAAACGATGTTGAACGAACGTTGATAAGGGCTTCTCTTCCGGAAGATTCACGAATATGTGTGGTTAGAGGATACAGGGTGATTTGACTGAGTGATTGACTGATTTATCCATCCCGTCGAAATAAATATTGTCCTTTTCAACATATAAAATACGAACGTTTCATGTGTTTCAACAATCGTCAGTAATTCTCCTGCGGTCTGCACGAACCGTTTGTTATCGAAGTGTCGTAATCACGAACAAGAAGCTTAATATGAGATAGCTTCTTGTGAAGATAGTTAAACCTGCAAGAGCATGTAGGAAAAAACAACATATTAATATCGCCTAACAAAATAAAAGAAAAAAAGGTCAAACATTCTACCTACCGCTCTTTGTCTTGTTGAAATTTAACATTTTTAATACTTTTCTCGTATTCTTTCAGAATTTTCATTTGAATTTCCTGTACAATAAAAAAATGAACATTCAATGGTTAGTACAATTTTTCTTTTTTCGTTCAATCGCTTGCGTCGAACCTTGTATCGTTGCGTATCCTTCGGTTCGTGAAGCAGATCATCTTCGTACTGAGCAAATTTCCTTGATGCATTCTCTAACACTTCATGCAGTCGCCGGTATTCCTTGTATTCGTTGTCAAATTCAGTCTTGTATCTACGCCGTTGCTCGACCGATGTTATCCTTGTAAATTGATTGCTAAAACAATATAGGATAAATGAAACGATTTCAATCACACAAGTCCCAGCAAATTATACTCGATCCAACAAAAAGAAAAGTAAATTGTATGAGATAAACAGATCATAAGCTTCAGATTAGTTAGTTGTGTCGGTTAGGCATTATCACAATTTTACTTAAAATAAATTAAATATACACGTTGTTTCGTTAAACTTGCATGATAGGAATTTGAGTCTTGTACCTTTCTAAGTGTTGTTAGTTTGTTAAAGAATAAAAGCTACGCTTGCACCGTATAAACCAAATTATTATTGATTTTCAAGAAAGCTAAACCTGCGTAAAATGCTCATGACATTGAGAGTTTGATAGGGAAAGACGAAATGAAAACAACAAACAACAGCTAAGAGGTCAAAGATGTAAAGTGTTGGGAAGGCACAGAACATAAGTGATACAATGTTTTGTTTACTAAACAGAAACGAAAAGGTTCGTATAGAACCTTCTAATTGGATTCTAATTGGATAACAATTGATAGAACGCAAATGAACAAGCCTTACACAAAATCATCTTCTCCCCCGCCGTTCATCTGCTGCGCACCGTCCAGATAGCCAGTATCGAATGGTTCCCGCTCAGCTTCCGTTTCACACACTGACGATTCTATCCGTTTGGCAACATCGTTCGATACCAGTGAGTAACTCAAACTAACACCATCTTCTGATTCCTGGGCGTTAGGCGTTAGATTAGGTCTAGATACATATGTGACGTGGTCAGAAGAAAATAGAAAAAAAGAAATAAAAGCATATACATATCAATCTTAACGCCCAAATTGCGTCAGAACGACTATCGAGGAATGATAATTAGATTGTAATGTAATATGGATGTAAACAGGTTAAAATATTTTTTGCTTCATATTATTCCTTGAAATAGTACATCCCATTGAATTAATATTACATATGATAGAAGAAGTATTATAGTATTAACAACTTGTTTGTACGGCAAAACAAAAACTACTTTGCTGCCATCAGAGGATGTTATTTTTTATCAGTGTAAAGTAATAAAAAATGTAAAATAGTCATATTTCTATTCTATTCGTTAATTGCAAATAAAAACAAAACCCCTTAATACAAACTTCAAACGCAATTCCCCAAAAGCTTATAGAATGTTAGCTAGGATCGGAAATGTGAATTGCGCCAGGATCTGATCATTAACTTTTTAACAGCTGAATCATACATCTCCATTGAAACCCATCTCCAATAAAATATCCTGAGAGTCGCAAATGGTAGCATATCCCCATACCTTCATAATTTCAACTTAACCGAAGCAAACTTAATTAAACAAGCAGCATTTATGTGAGTAGAAATTATCCAATAATACGTTCTTAACAAGACCACCAAAATAAAAGACCAACAAATAAAATAGTATAACAATTGGATGGCTTCGTAATGACCACCAAAGTAGCACGCTGAGAAAGAAAGACATGTGCAATCCATTTCCCGTTGTACAGCCAATAATTACCCGTAATAGTGCGACGAACGTATGGAATGATGATGATGTTGGTGGTGGTTGTGGTGGTGGTGATTGTTGTGATCATCTTGTTCCCTCGATCGTGGATTCATATTACTACTGTCTCTGGAATCAGTAATGCCGCGTCTACTACACATCGACCGATTCCATTTCATATCGATCGATGGTGGTATGATTTACATGGAACAAATTTATTTTTCCGTTCCCAGACGAATCATGATTCCAATCGTTCAAGATCACCGTGCAAGAGAGACAGGAAGGAGGACGTTAGTTGACAGTAGCAGAAAGGCGAGACGATGATGTAGACGCGTGACCACATTATTATACATATCATTTGTAACAGCAGTCAAGCAGGAGAAAAGAGAGAAAATATCTCATTCGTGTAATTTGTAAATAAAAAGTGCATCATTTCATTTTTTTTCGTACATAATTTGTACAAAGAAGAAAGAAAAAACCAAAAACCCGAACACCCACCCCAAACTTCGTAGACTGTAGTACAAAAGTACAACTAACAAAAAATCACATTATCATCACTTTCGTAAAAATAAACTAGTAAATAGGGTGCTTAACTTTTTTTGGCCTTTGCCATGAAAAATATTTCACTCGTGCCTCGCTTTATGGACGATGCTTACCTCGTGTGGTCCGAACCAGCATCTTTCTTGTAATGACTGATGCGTTGCTTTTTGGCTGTGGGGGTTGAGCCGATTTCTTCACTCCCAGCAAGAACGGTTCGCTTGGTACCCGACTGAGGACTGTTCCCATTATGTGTGCTGGAAGGACTCTGACCGGAAGTCGATGAGCCACCGTCAGAGCTTAGCGGAGGTGTCAAATTTTGAGGCCTTCTCCTATGTATTATTAAACAACAACAACCAGTTAGCGTTCCTGATACTACCATGATAAATCGAAGCCGTTACCGTTTCACAGCTTGTCGATCCTGTTCCGAGTAAAAAGGCCAGTCGTCCTGCACCTCGTTCCAAATATTCCGGTGTAGTATAAGCACCCCGTCCCGAGTGCTGGATATGGTTTTCAGTATTTGCTGAGTACATTTCATCTCCTCCTTGCGCACTCCATCTATCGGAGAAAAATTCGGTTATCAAACCACTTGCTCTTACTTATTTACTTCGAGAGTAACATACCTTGCTGCAACTTCACAACTAACTCCGGCCGCTTATATGGCTTCAATGCTAGCATGTGGATAAGACGCTCTCTGTGTGGATGAAAGCATGGGTTAGAAAAACATTGGTCGCCTCTCGCCGCGCAGATATTAGTCACTTACTTTATGTTGCACTTCATGTAATCGGTATTTACAGTCTTTCGCCCATTTGCTACCCTATTTTGGACATTGCCATTTTCTGACAGCTTCTGTTGGGGCTGCTGCTGCGAGTGAGGTGGATCATGAATGGTATGTTGATATCCGGGCTTCTGTTGCACCGGAAGCAACTGAGTTGGTTGTTGCGATTGATTATTTTGCTGAAGCAGTGGCTGCTGCTGCTGTTGTTGCTGTTGCGGTTGAGGCTGCGGTTGTTGTTGTTGGGACGACTGGTGCAGACCGTTTGTTTTAACTAGTTTTGGTGATGTTGCTAAATTGTTATAATTATTAACACTATTATTAGACGATAGCTGGCTTGTTGCTACGGAGGATGACTTATTCACAGAATTGTTGCTATAGATAGAATCACGTTTGTTAACAACTGCTGCATTACTACTAGGAATGTTACGGATGGCTGGGGTTTTTAACTTCACTTTACGCCCAATATCTGTTTGATTAGGTTTGATTTCCCTAGTGCTGGAACAAAAAACAAGAATAATAAATATTAGGAAAATATTTCAAATAAATTACTTGTATTTGTTTGTTTTTTTTTCATAAATAAGTTATATGCAATATAATGTAAACAATTATCAATCACTAGTAGCAAGCAACGATTTAGACTTGGTGGTGGTTGTTTTATGTTCATGTAAATCTAGCAAATATGCTACAAAAAATGTGCGATGCTTAACTACAACTGATCCATTTTAGCATTGACCTACTTGCAGATATTTCGGCGAGTTTTACGTTTTTGCGACTTTCCCATCGCCAAAGCTTGTGCGCGTTCAGCACACCTGAAGGACATCCATATTATGCTAAGTTTCAAGTCATATTGTGTGTTTCACTCAACCTGGAGCAACGACAACAAAAATTCACACTGTATCCTTCACAATGGCCTTGATTCAGAACAGCGGTTAAACAAATATTGTAAAAGCGGTTGTTCCTGATACTTTGCTATTCTGTACAGCACTTTACAGCATTCAATGAAATGCTTTTTTATTTTATTTTCTATCAGCAGCATTTTTAGTTGAACAGTAGAGGAATCGGTGATGATTTTTGCTTAAAAATCTTAAAAGTTTGAGCCACTTTGTTTGGAGAGCTAACCGCATTTCAGCCGTATAACGCCATAACACATAAACACTGAATGGAGTCATGATAGACAAGACTGACTATCCAACTGCGGGTAATTTATGCCAAGGAAGCCCGCAATGATATAAAATAAAAGTAAGTATCATAAGATAAACGATACCATTTTACCATAAATTATCGAATCAATGATTCACTTTATCTAAAAATAGAATATAATACATTAGTTTCTTCAATTGTTATAATTTAAAACAGTATTATATTACTCTGACTTAAAGACTGGCATAGTGCACTACCTTACCTTTCCCATCAACAACCAGCAAGTGCAAGATGAACCGAATTTCAATACTTAATGGTCCACCGAAACATTTCCGGTTCGAAAGCACATAGGCAAAGTACCATGCAGCTTAAATACTGATCGTCTACCACATCACACACATAAGCTTGTGCCACACACATTTACGTAAAAAAATGAAATAAAAAACGTATGTTTCTCTATTTCTTTCGGTCCGGCTTTCGAAATACTTGCTGACTGTTGTTTGATGTTGAGTGCCGAACTCTATGAAGAACCCCACCACGCAAAACGTGATGCAGCTCGAAACCGCTTAACAACCAATAACATGGTGAAAGGTACTTCAATTCATTTTTTTCCTTTGCTTTATCCTCCGTATGCTTTCGCAGTGTTTCACTCTTTGAATAACACTATTCGAGATTGCACATTATATTTCAATTCAGGTGAGATTATTTCTTGATGAAATCAAAATTGAAGGAAGCTACAGGAAAGATGCCTCCCTCTAGGAATGCCATACAAAACGATCCAAACAGCGAAAGTTATTGTACCTTAACGACATTTACGTAATGCATTGCATAATAATGACACGGTGTGGGAGCCATTCTGCAAGTTATAAGAGCTATGTGAAACGCATGTAATTCATTCCTCGTTCTATCCATTCGCCACTGGTTAACCAAAAATTTTGTGACCTTTGCTTAATTCATGGCACATTGCTAGCGATGACAATACTAATTCCGCATTGACCAGAATGGAAATTTATAAAACAATATTTCACTATCTTTTAGTACATTTCATAACTTCACATTCCTGGTACTAAAAAGTCATTAATGAACTAGTTGGAAGCTGAGCAACAATCCGGACAGGATTGTATATCGGTCTTGCTATGTTAAAGACCGGCTCTGACATCACTCAATTAAACCCCAATTCATCTATTATCATTTACATCGCTATGAAAGTATGAAAGTTTTATATTATAATGCCAATAATTTGTATAACAAATAGAAATAGGAACCAACCCTATACACTTTTTTACGGCATAGCCTGTCCATATTGCTTTTTTGCACCCAAAAATGAAAAAATGAATCATATTCTGATCGGGAATCGGGAAATATTACATAGACAACTTTTAACATAACACGAAAAAAAGTTGATTAAAAGTTCCAAACAAATTAACATTGGGCTGTATAATTGAAAAAAAAACACACACACAACATAAGCAGTCTTAAACGTAAAGCTCAACATAATTTGGATAAATGCATTTGGATTGCAACTATATGCAAAGTTTCTTAAAGAGCAAAAAAAGTAAAAACAAAACAGTTTTCAAAGAAATTTTAAAAAATATGAAAGAAATTCTTTGCAACATTGTAACATCGATATAAATTCTCGTCCTCAGCAAGAAACACACCACCAAGTAAACATAAGCAGAAGTTCTAATAAAATAAGAAACATTATCAGCCTAAAATATTATGTCATATAACATTAAACGGATTTTTTTATACAATGCGTTATCAATGTACTTATAACAACATACCATTTGTTCTTTTGATTTTCTTCTGCAGCTGCCAGCCTATGCCTCGTCGTTTCATACACATCGTCGTTCGCGTGTATCCGCATTTTGTGTGGAATATGGCCCATATTTTGTAGCTGGCCCTGGGCCTGCTGAATGCACTCGATCGACCCAGTGTCGATGTCAGTAATGGAGAAGTTAAACTTCTGCACATTATTGCCTCCGGATGGAAATGATAGAAAGCCTTGCCCATTTTGAAGAAACTGAATCGAAGGATTGTGGGAAGTACCTAATTTTGCCTGCAATACAAACGAAACAAATAAGATATTTAGTGAACACGTAATAATCATATTTATAATACCAATGCAGAAAGTAGTACAGAACCATGCAGAACCGTACCGGGACAAACCGGTAGCTAAGTGACAACCAACCATATTGCCATAGTAGATAAAGTAACTTATCTACTTCAGTAAATTAGGCTTGAAATTATTTATTAATTTATCAATCTCCTTAAGATGACATTTTATGACCAGTTTTGTTTGTTTTGTTTGATATTAAAACAGACGATTGTGAATAAAAATTAAAACTTTGGTTTCAAACAATCGATCAAGAACACTTCATGTATACATGGATATTGTATTCCGATAAAGTTACAATAAAGTTGAAAAATTAAACGAATTAAGTCATCATTTCAACAAATGTATTTATTAAACCAGTTGAAATTTATTTATAGTCTGATATAGGCATACTGTTAAATTATTTCAATCGTATACGCTACTAGTCCAGCTGATATTCTATATAGTGCTAATATTGTTGTGTATCTTACCAACGTTAAGTCATAATACGAATATTCAATGATAAAATGTTAACAAGCTACACAAAACAACGCTAGAATATTTAAACATTTTTTATTTTCTAATTGGCTACCTATTTTTAATGAGTCTCACCAGCAATAAATGATGTGTGTGTGTTTTCATGGGAAATTCTTTTTTAGGCAAACAATTACAACAAACAATTAATTAGCTTTTTTCGATCTATTACTTTCATTTTTTTCGCAAACATGTCTACTCTGAGCAAAATTTTCTACACAACACTATTCTCGACACAGACGATTTAACTAAGAGAGAATAAAATCACAAATAGTCTATCCAATATGTAGGTTGCAAAAAGGCCAAAACAAACCAAACCGTTTGGTCATCTATAAATCGACAATTGATAAAAAATACTGTTTCTTCTAAACGCATAGTAAACATCATAAAGTAAATTAAACAAATTGTACACGTTACTAATGGATACGACTTTCTCATGGAAAGCAGAAACATTACAACCAAACCACGTTATCAAAATACAAAAATGTATTGAAGCAGAGGAATAATAACCAATATGATTGGTTCAATTGGTTAAAATATGACACACTTGTACAAATGTTTATACAGATGTTTTATACAACTACAGTTCGACATGTTTGAATCCAACTCCATTATTTCAACAATAGCAAAATAAACCTCTAAACAGGCTTTCTAACACCATCTTCCCAGCTGTTGTGATGCGCGAAGCTTTAAGAAAGTTCACATTTTTATCTTAAGCTAACCGGGAGCATCGCGGTAGCATATTCCACACTCTGTTGATAAGAAGCCTAGCGCTATCCCGTTATCGTTATCAGTCGGGGTTAGTTATTGTTAAATATACTAAACGCTTCTCACTTATCGATACAATTCACTCTTTGCAAGAAAAACCACACGTACACAACATTTAAAGCACAACAGAGTACATATATGTATGTATGTCCGATAAGCACATGCAACAAGTCCAGTCAACGAAACGCAATACAACCATACACACATTGGGGAAAATCAGATCAGTGCAAGCTTAACACCACAGTCGGAAGGGTTCGGGTTTGCCCTATTTCCGGCCGCAACAGCAACAGCAACCGAATCAAGTTCTAATATTGACCCATTCATTTGATGTTTATTTGTTCCAAGTTGCGAATAATAGTGCTACGCTTGAATTACTTTACGCAAACAGTTTCTCCGTTCTCATACCATTTTCACGCTCCTATAAACTATCGTCTGAGTTTATTCTTTTTCATTTCACACTCCATATGCCTTTTGTACATCAGCAATACGGCGGAAAGGCTTTCAATAATGCATAAAAAATACTACTGAGAATCCGTACGGGAAACGGGAAGGTAGACGACACAGATACTCTTACCTCTCTTTCCGCGACATGGACAAATCGACCTTATGGCGAATAATCATTACTTAATGATCGCTTACCAAAGCAACACTTTCCATTCTCAAATGCCCAACAAATTGTGTCAAATGAAATTGAAAGCACCGCGTGTTAATTGGTTGATGCTTTCTTTTCCTTCGCAACACAACATCTCGCGTACCAACCATAATGTCGTGATGTACAGTTTTACACTTGTCACTTGTTACCTTTATATGTTGATACTTTACAAATGCTGTTACAAAAATATAGGATTTCACTACCAACGTGAATGCGGTGCACAAACTCATGACTAATACACAATTGTCTGATATACTTTACCGTGCATTCATACATTCATTCGTTGCTACACATTTTCTCAAATTTTGACTAAGATCTACTATGGTTCTGGTTTATTTGGTTTATTTTTAATGCCCAGATACCAGGCACGATGCGAATTACGTCGAACAACCTACGGCGTGCGTTTAAGGCCGCATGCCAACGCGAGATACTTGATGGAAACGCTCACACGTAAAAAACAGCTGTAATTCAAACATAGTATGTTTCGGCATAATTTGCAAGATCTATTTATGATGGAAATCTATTCGTATCAAATGCCAACAACAACATTTGGAATTAAATTTTCACGTTTGACTAAGATATAAGATCTGCTATGGAAGAAACTGTTCATCAAACTGAGTCTATACTATAGAGTTATGATAGCTTCAGTCAAGTCCTTTAGTTTATTTGGTCGAATTGCTGTTAGCTATCGATAAAACTAAACCAACAAAAATTATTTCTAAGTTGGGTATTAAACGTTTTTATGATAAAAATTAATTATAATAGATATGTCAGAACAAATTTTAGACCAAGACTAGTAAGATCATTAACAACACCGTGATTTTATCCACAAGTAGAAAAAAATGTTCCAAGATTCATTGTCAAAAACGGCACCAGCTACAGGAACAGCTCTACGATATGGGGGGGGACACTTGGAGTATTAAAATACACTCCGCGGTATAAATGATGTTACCTAGTGCCGGACGTAGAACGAAATTACTTTCTTTTATTCTTTCGCTATCAGTGTTTGGATCCGTAACACACAGCGAGTGTTAGTTAGCAATGAATAAAATGTAAACAATTACGGTTTTACCTGTTTTTTCCATGAACATCTGTCATTCTTTATCTTTAAATACATTGATTTAAGACGGTTTCTGTAACAAACTAGGGTATGTAACGTCAGCAATTATGGCCAACAAATTAGTTACAACTTTTTACAAATAAGTTGTTTGTATGTGATGTGATTCTTTTTTTTTATTATTAAAACGTAAACAACCAAATTCATTATACTTTTACATTTTAAGGTACACGTGTATTTCCATCACACTTCAGACTGAGCTATCGAATCCAATATGTGCAGTTGCGTGCGTCATGAATTAAATTAGCTATTAAAGACACATTGGAAAGTCAGGTTGACGAAGCTATAAATGAAATACTCTCTCTTTCTCCCTTTAATACCAGAGAAGAAATGCTATCGAAGTCTCTACAAAGCATCATTGAAAAATATCTTAACAATTGTGTCGTTTTTGTAATCGACTAATGAAACCATAATAACATACGGGTACTCCACTATTAATGCTACACTGTTATACTTTGGTCATGTCATACCGGTATTATGATACGTTTTTAAGTATCGCTCTTTGCTGTACTACACACAAACAGAAGCTGTAATCAATTTAAGTTCGCCATTGACTATAGTTTGTGTAATCTTTCATTAATTACGTTTAATAAACAAATATCTCTCTCGATCTGGCTTGCTCTCACGACCTGGCGGTCTATTTAAACTTTCTTGGCCTCTCTTTACATGCACCTTTTTGCGACTCTCTATCTGTTTTGAGCTATCATTTGCGCATACAAATGCTCGCTCAACAACAACGCAATCCCGAACATTGGAGTACAGCATGGTGTGTGGGATAGTACGTAATAAATTGGCTCTCCAAACGGCAATAGCACATGGCACACGCGAAAAACGTCATCATTTCCCATACGTTCACGTTCATGGGGTCGTAGCCTATCATGACGCACGAATAGAATCCCTCGAGAAGCCAACTTGTTGCTGTGCTTGCTCTTCAGGAATCTTTCTTTGATTGTCGATAATTGAAAAAAAATATGTTGACAAAAATAAATCTTTCCCATTCCCTTTCCAATAAAACAACAGCACTTTATTGCTGGGCGTTAGAAAGAAACTTTGGTTACATTTCATGGAGTTTTCTTGTTAAACAGTACGATACTATGTTAAGAACAGTAATTGTTGGAAATCTTTTAATGTAAATTGTGAAGGAACTTTATCTTCAAAAGAAGTGAAGAATGTGAATGGACATTGGAATTGATACTATTAAAATAACGAAATACATTTTCAATCAAACTCTAAATCACGGTGCCTCAACTTGTAAAATATTAGACTAACTGCCTTGTCTAGTTTGAGGCACTATTGATTGCTAAATGTTTATCATTTTTGATAAACTTTTAGTTCAGAACTACACATTACTTTCCAAAACCGAAGGTTATTAAATTATGTCTTTTCTCAATCCATGGCTAAGATGATCCTCTTAAGATGTACGTGGAAATTTTGAAGTTTAGCACACTCAGCACAATCAGTGACTTACGTCACAAGACACTGTAGCAAATGAAGCATAACGTAAGCGCCATCGCCTTCGCCGCTACTGCCGCGGCAAATGCACAAACTCCTGCAGCAACATAACCTATTGTGTGTGTGCTGGCGCCCTGACCACATTTTCCGCCCCTTTCTACAGCTCATCGGCAGTGCAGTGTAACAGCGCGTTGCAATGTAAGACGTTCCTACTCATCGTCGCCGTATAGCTTCCCTGTCTCTCTGCCGCGTCGAACTTGTTCCTTCTGTCTTTATTCAAAAAAACCCGTTCGATCGAAACGGATAGTAAGGGAGATAAACTTCAAGCTTTCGTTACTCCAAACTGGCTTATGCTTTATGCTGCACGTGTTACGCAAACGGCTGGTGCCTATTGTTGCGATGCAGAAATCGTCGAGTATCGCCTCGTTATCGATTGATCCGAATCTGACCAAGGATTCCTGTTACACTACCAGCATCTACATTCAGACATATTCAACCACCACATATGAAAAAGGAAAAAAGATTTAAATTTGCAACTTTGCCACGCTGTTGATAAAGATTAAAGTGACAATTGAAGTTAAATTTCGGCAAGTAATTTTAGATATGTTGTTTTTGACGAAACAAATGAAACAAAGCTCGTTCAACATGATACAATGAGAATGTATGTTTTACGTACACTCTACTTATACGTTTAACTTTTTGGAAAGCACAGAGTACATCCTGACGCTGTGACATGCTTACAAAACAACACATTTCCGGATAACTCGAATGCACACCGCGAAACAACGTGACATACAAATGGACAGTAAATAAAAATGCGTACAAACAATCTATGCATCATGACGAGGCTTCGTCGTCTACCTCGATACAAACTAATGAAACTGGATGAACGCCGAGTGTCACACAGCCAGCGTTGGTTTCGTAGGTTGCTTTCGACGTACGTAAACAGCTCTATATACAGCTGATAACTCACACCAGTAACGCAGCGGAGCCATTACAATTACATTCAGTATGCAAACGTACAAGCCGTGCGATTCGACTCCCTCGGTCCGTATATGTGCTGCCAGCTAATGCTGGTGTCCCTCGGCCAACACTGCTGCGTCCTTCACACAAACAAATTCCAACAGATACAACCTGAGCGACTACCTACCTCGGCAGTGCTGCACGCGCGTACGCGCCCCTGCAACGATTGCCAACTCAACGCACAGCTTCTGTGAGCAGCGTCGTTTCCAATAAATATGATAGAGAAACAAACTTGGCTCATGCCCCATCGAACTACCTCGAAGGCGATTGGCAAAAAGAAAAACGCAGTAGTGCTCCAGAGAAAAACAAAAACCTGTTTGGAGGAGAACTTTCATTTTGCATGGCGGGCAGTACAGTATAAAAATTGACGAATTTTTTTACTTTGCCTTCGTGCCCGCAAGTAAATATCATGTAATATTCTCTAAACTCCATTGATTGAGAGTTTCATTATTATATAATAAACTAAGAACATAACTGCGGGTACCACTATAATAAATATTTATATATATAATAACCGTGGGTAGTAAATATAATATGTGTATAAATGTGTATTAAAAACAAAATATCCTTTTTTAAAGGATTTCGCTCGAACGAAGGCAAGGCATCTTTGCAACCCGCTTTGTGATTAATTCATATCTTTTCCAGCACAATTAAATCATAAACATTGGGATTGGAAATTCAATAAATAAACAAAAGTTAATAAACACTGAGCTTGACGGTAACAACTAAAAGAATGTTTAATTTTTTAATCTGCAATCTGTTACGTTCGGAAAAAAATGATAATATATCGTAGCGTAGGTCACTTTACATGGAAAGTATAGTGGTAACCAGATAGTTTTTCACAGGTAGCTGAAATTGAACATTTTAGGTGTAACTAACATCAAAACCACTCTCTTGATTTATTGCAAGATGAAGTTCAATCTCTTAATGCACATATGATATGAAATATTTTAATTCATTGGTGCTATTGGTATCTGCAACTAAGTATACTTATACTCGTTCTTGGCCTAACGACCTCTTCTTATTGTTACCGCATAGTTGGATAGTCAGTTCTCACCTAGGGGGGGTCGGCCCAGATGAGACTTGAACCCCAGTCCTGCCGTGTGAAGACCAGCACCGCTGTCGCATCTACCACCGGGCCGGCCCTGGTCCTTGAGCGAGACAAGCAATCATTTCATTGTTGTATTCACGCAATAATGGAAGATTCTTCCTTATCTCTTCAATATATTTGAAGGTCTAAAGACATACATACTAAAAACTTATACTACTTGTTTTAGTTATTCAAGAAAATGGTATGGCCGTAAATGCAAAATCAAAACAAAAATTTCATAATACAATCAATCAGTAATCAAGAAACAGTAAACAAAATCTAGCTTTACACGAAAATGTTCCACTTCGTCCTGAACTGCATCCTATTGAATTAGATCTTTACAGTTTCACGCTAAAATTACAATCAAGAACAAATAGCGTATCATATAGCCTTCATGAGCTTCATGCAGTATGAGAAATATAATAATTTTCTGTGAAATCATTCCCATGCTTTTCTGATATTAAGTATCATATAACACGTGGTTTTCGTAAACATAATTCATTACTCTGTCAGCAGGATTCACTTTACATTTTTTACAAACAATCAAAAATGATTGCTTGTCCTGTTATGTTACAGATCGTTCAGTTTGAATGTTGTGTTAGTTGTCTTAACGCATTGTTTATCAGAATTGGGCATTGTGCCGGTGAATAAAAAAAACGTATCCAGATAGCTTTTAACAGATGGACGGCCTACAACACCATAAGTCACCGTTAAGGCACAGCCCACCGGCACAGTCACCAACTAACAATTAACAATCTTAAATAAAAAAATAGTAATCAAAACAGTAATTAGTCTTAGGATCGATTCGCGTGAGAGTAAGAATACTTTCGGGTCAGCAATAGTATTCTTCTATTTGCTATCTCGTGCTATTACAGTTTATCATCTGTAATGAATGATGAAGGCGATTATTACGATGATGAAGATAATGATGAAGTGATCCTTGCTGAAGTGAGATTGTATCGTTTGTTGGCGTGCACCGCCGACACCGACGACCACACTACCACCACCTGAAGCATTAAAACAGCGTATCGCGCCGTGACGCCCAATGCCAGAGAGTAGTACGATACATTTACCCGCTACAACACGTCAGTATGTATGAGCTACAATGGACTCGTTTTGTGTGCGTCTGGCCATCGAAAGAAGCGAAGCAGCGCAACTGTCTAACGGTGTCAAATATTTAGGCCACCACCATCGACCTAGCAGCAGCAGCAGCAGCAGAAGGAGCAAAACCTCAATCACATCATCTTCCAACATGCTTGGACAGGGTGTAAAACTTTCGTTTCGATGTGTTTCAAACATCCCAGAGTCTGCGAGGAATAGTAACGTTCTCATATAACGCACCCGTAATGAAATTGGCATTCAGTCTATAAACAAATCCACATTTATTGCATTTTGTAGGAACTATTTACCTATATGAGTAACGGCATGCACTTAGCAGAAAACTGTTTAAAAATGTTGGCTTGCCCGTTTTTTGCACAATTAAAAATTGCATCTTGCTCAATTTCAAGCAACAAAGATTTACTTCTGCTTTTGTTGATTGATCTACCTAGCTGCTTTACATATGCGATTATAAACCAACACCATCCGTGAACTTACTTAGGTCACAGGGAGTGTATGTGTATTGTGCAGCTTAGTTACGCAACGGCATGTGAAACCGTGTCAAAATGCATACTATCACCCCAAGGGCACTTACACGGTAGTGCCACCGTATACCAATTGGAGACAAAAAAGAAACCCGGAACCTGTCAGCGGCAAAGCCATGTATTCAATCGAACCAACCCCGAATAGGTTTCAGCGCACAATATTGCCTTGGTTCGTATACTTTCATTTTCCTCACAATCTGTCAGATTCCGATGGTTTGGACGGTCAGCGATGAATGTCAAAACTACATTCGAGAGCCATATTCAACCCTTCATGCGCTTGAGAAGAGTTGAGCTTTACACTTGCGGCACAAATGTTCAACTTCCTCAAAATCCATAGTAAATTTTATGTATCTATATTAATAAATAAATGTACATCCTCTAAGTTATGCACTTCTTAACAAAACCGATACGCGGTACAAGCTTGAAAAAATGATTTCAAAACTCATACAAAAGATGCTCATAAATCAAAATAAATTAGATAGTAGTCCCGTGGGAACGTTTTGTTAATCGCTCCGGTGGAACCTTGCTGACGAATGTACATTAAACATAAAAGTCAAATGACATGCAATTAAGTCTTCAATTTACAAGGAGCGATATATGCGCACCAACATTCAAGGGTTTACTCAGCTATAGGGTTGAACAACTACAACTAATACTAATGCTTCATGATGGCTTTTGAGTGTGTTACTTTGATGATTGAATCACGTAAATAAGAACTCTAATAAAGAAAAAAAAGCAAACGCGCACTATAACGTCAACCTTCTAGTCCATGGAGCTGACTGAACTAACGATGAAACTGGCTTTAAAATGTCAAAATACCAAAACCTGATCGACGACTCTCGCACAAATCGGTGGCAATGATCGTTCTGTTCGCATCTTTACACAGGACCATTTCAACACCATTTCAACCAGATCTGATCTCAATACATTGGAACAAGAAATTGTAGAGATCGTTTACAAAAGCGCATTTCTTATCCTCTTTTTTGAATAGAATTTACTATTTGGTGTAGACCAGTTCTGTGCTCTTCGTGCTTTGGCGTTTGTCGTTGGTTCGGCATCACATCATACAACGCAAATTCCGGACAGACTTGCGCAGATAAAAAGAGCGTTAATGACAATAGATCTGAGATAATCTAGCACCACGTGCGACCTGCTGACTCATGGGGAATTGCATACAGCAACAGCAGCATCACACTATTTGGTGTGGTGCATCAGATGGATGTCCTTTTGGCGTGCATGGTTATGTAAAAGATAAACCGGCATTTCGTTCGTTACTCACCTGCGTGCGTTGAAACTCTTCAATGGCTCGCAATGCCGAGTCGGTCAGTTTGACGAATATCAACTCCTTATTCTCATCATTTAGGCTGCCTTGCTGTGACAATCCATAGCTTCCAGCACACAGAGCAGCCATCTTGGCAACGGGGTGCTGCGCTCTACCCAACTGATAACCAGATGGATCCAATGGTGTTGGTGGTAATGGCACAGGGCACAGGTGTGCGTTGGAGAATTGGGATGAGCGACCAGGGTTCGCTCGTGGCAGCGGGGACCTTCTTTCTGCGTCTTGCAGTCAATGCTGCAGCCAACAATGATTGCACTACCGCTTGACAACCTTGCAACAGCAGCAGCAGACAGGCAGACAAGGGGCCACGAAAGAGAACGGCCAACGCGTATGTGTTTGTGGTGGTTGTATGTATATATATATAGAGCGAGCAATGCAAGGTAGCAGCAATCACTGTTGCTGGTGTTTGGTTGTGTTGTTATTGTTGTTGTTGTTGCAAAACAACCACCGTTTATGTCGAGCGGCCAAACCTTCAGTATCCACCTTCCACGGCTAGAGCCACCACCACCACCAACAACAACAACAATGGTAGTAGCTTTTCACAACTACACACTAAATACCTTACGGCACAGCACAGCACTGCTGCAGTCACGCTATTTTATTGCTTCGCAGCCAATCCGCCCGCCTGCTGGTAGTGGAACACCGTCGCGAAGGCAACCGAAGACTACGTGACAGCACACCAGTATACACGGATTCTGGGCGCTATGTGTTGTACTGTTGTGTTGATCTTGCTGTGTTGATCACTTGACACTTCTTTTCACTTTCTTTTGCTTCTTCAGCACGTTCGATGCTGCTTTGCCAATCACAGACATTGGGGCCGTTCTGATGCAGCCCGTGGCATTCGCAATATTGCGCCTCCGTTTCGTCGTTATTTAGATCAATTTTACTGGGCCACCTTCAGCTGGTACGTAAGCAACAGCAACAGCAGTGGTGCCGTGCTTCGGTGGCTCTGTATTTCTTTCCTTGTGTACACTTGCCGATCACCAGCAGCACTCACACACGCACACAACACTCTTGCCGTTGGAGCTTCCACCCGATTTTGCCACGTTAAATTTTCAATGAAATATTTCTTCTTTTTATCTTTCCTCTTCGCTTGGACTCACTGTATCTATCTCATTCACACTCCACCACCACACACGCTGGCTGACAGCCGCTTAACAGTGCAGCAGCTCGGCTGCTCTCATTCACTCACTCACGGGGTCGACCTGAGAGCACGCAAAAAGCACACCGCTCTTCGTGTGTGCACGCACGCACCCGGACCATACGCACACAATCCCACACTCTTTCGCTCTCGTTCTCTCGTGGCATGTACGAAAGCTGCACGGCGAAGGCAATAACAAGATCTGATCAACTAACGGACACAAACGGAAAACTTCTTTTCGACGGGGTGAACCGATTTTGGCGACTAAATATAATTCACAGTGCCAAAAAATATGCACACTTTTTATCGCTGTGTTCTATTATCTGCCTCAGCTCTGTCGCACAATTTACACTGTGTTTCACCAGCAACAGACGCACATTCAAACACTGGCACTGGCAACCACCACCACCCCGACGACGAATGCGGTCTCGGGCAGGCAATCCACTACACTGAATGCACTATGAATCCGGTTTTCCTCCTTCCTACGAAGAAAAAAAGACAACACACACCACTGCCTTCTGTGATCAATCCCGTTAAGGTAAAGTGGGTGGGGGTTGGGAGGGAGGGGGAATTCTTACTGTACTGGCGGTTGTTATATTGTGTTTCCACCATAAATGTTTCGCAATACCGATCCGATCCAGCAATGGACGAGAGATTGAGGTTGAATTCTTATGTGAAGCTATTTTCTCTTAAACCATTTGACCACTTTCTCTCCTTGATTTAGTTGCTGCATTCAACTGTCTCGAGTCGTGTCGGTTCAATATGTTACAATTGCAGCACTGGTACGTGCCTCTATCCGCGTGCAACTTTTCGAATGCGACAATATGCATGATGCACGGGCCTGTTCGATATGTTGCTATGGCAAAATGGAAAGGGATTCCTATAGGCAGTGCTTTGAGTTGGTCACCAATTCGAAAGAAACGCGTTTTAGTTCTTACGTGGATGCAATTATTTGTGTTTTCATTTTTTTCAATAATTCTACACTTTGTAAGGATACGAAATTGTTTCTCCAATACCTGTCTAGCTTTCTCATCTACCGGAAATCGCGTCCTTCACTCAACTCACACAATATACAACTAGCAGAACTGTTGACGGGTAAAGCTCTATTTTAAATAAATCTATTACATTATCACTATTCCTTCCATACTGTTAATATTACGCTCCATATTTTCACCCACGTAATGCAGTGCACAAGATTGAATTTAAATCTTTTGTAACGACATCGCAGCAACTATTTCATTCTGCACGCATAAAAAAGTCTCACCTTGACCTACTCTGTTTTCGAACGTTGTAGAATACCGGCACATTTTCTTGCACAGTGTCTTCTACGGCATTTATTTTACGCATATGATCGTAAATAAATATCCCTCCACATGATTGCACTAAACCACCTTACTAGCATCCAAAGCAAGGGATGTAAAATAAAACAGCTTATCCGACCTTCTCCTTTGCTGCTGGCATGATCAATCCAGAACGGTGGCTGGGAAACCAATTTTCCGTTGAAGTTCAAGTCAATATTTTCTTTCTTTGTTGATCGAAGCAGCTCTGTCTGACTGCAGCGGTATGAGAAACGTTACGTCGCACAATCAACGTCCGCTGTTCACACACGTTCGTACGTTTGCAGTTTGCCACTACACACATGCATGCACACGGGAAAAAAGGGGAGACTTCAAACATTTTTTATGCTTGGCTAAATAGCTTTGATAAGTAGTGGAAAGCCAAGTCTTTCTTTTCTTCATACAGCCTTGAGCCGAAAAAGCATCGCGATGCCATCATGTGTATTAGGGGTCAGCTCATGTTCACGCACACATCCTTGACACATGTTGTCAGCGAGTAAGTAAACCTCTACCCATATGGGTGAAATAGATTTACCTTTTTTATCTTTCCTTCAATCTTTGTGTCCGCCGGGCCAAGTAAGAATAGAATCGGTACCGATGGTGCCGACGAAAGACAGAATATAAAAAAATAATGTAACCTGCAGGTCACACTGATTGGATGGTGCTGTACACACACCGTGCCGTTGTGCACAACTACAGACGCGTTCCTGCACACACATGTTGAGCTCGCATATTTGCGCATTCGTACCAAATGTATGAAAAAATACGCCAATCCATACGAACTAAACACACCAACGGACCGAAACGACGACGACCAAAGGCAGCTACGACGACGACAACGATAGGACAGGCTTGGACACGCACGCACACGACATTATGTAGGGGCAAAAAAAGAAGGAAAAAACTCTCGCCTGTTCGACCAGTTGGAGACAAGGAAACACTACACGAATTGGGACGATTCATGCACATTTCGATACCTGCCGGATTTCCTCACTTTTCCATCATACCCTAATGTATGTGATCTGTCTGCCACGAAAACCCTTCACTGTCTAGTCGTCTTTCGATTACACCGTTTCACCCACAGCACCACTGCAATTCGTGATCACTCTGTGGCTATTTCTCCCTCTCTTTGTCACTCTTACATCACAGTGGCCCCACGGTATTTCTCCCTGCGTCCAGTCACTGCCGAAATCTGCAGCAATTTAAGGGCCAATGGTAGCAACGGAACGTGAATAGTGTAGTCGAGTATGCTGCACTAATTCTCTGTGTTGTTCCACGGGCACTGCTGGCACTCTTTGTCGATTTGGTCGCAGCTACCGCCGCAGCCAACAGCAGCAGCCTGTTGAAGGATGTGTAAAACTTTTATCCATCAACCCTCGCACACACTCTATTCTACACTCCTGTCCGGACGCATTGACCCGCTATCGTGGAAGGGAGGGAAGGAGGGAGGAGGGGGGGGGGGGGGGGGGGGAACAAGGG
>KZ062187.1:58195-102564 GCA_002091835.1 Anopheles maculatus
TGGGGGGGGGGAGATGTAGACAAGGGTGATTGCATACGTGAAATTTGCACATCAAACTCACGTTAAATTCAGGAAGACAGATGAGGTAGGAATAATGCACCAACCCTTCTTCCTGATAAGGTTTTGTAATGGATTTTCACGCTCGTCTAGTTCACTGCTTTCGCGCACTCGAATCCCACTCGCTACACACAATGAGGCCACACACACTTTCTCATTTTCTGGTGACGACGACGACCACGACGGCGAAGCAACAACGAACGGTTCGTCGGAAAAGGTGAGAGCGGTCCTGCCACTGCCGTCCAAAATCAGCTATCAACTTTCTGGTAAGGTTTACCTTTCAAGCAAAGCTGCGTTTTTGCGGAAATATGCTCCGCTTCCGCTGCCTAAGCGGAGACCACAACTTGCAAAGCAATGCGTTTTACGGCTCCACAGATGACTAAAGATGGAAGAAATACTTGTGAACTATCTAAAACTTCCTGCGAAATGCTTAAAAAAACCTTTCTGACACCTTGTCACAATCGCGATTACAGTGCGGGACAAAAATCGGGCACACACGCAACTGTCACGTTGTGTCACGTACCAGTGCATGATGAAAAGGTAAATGCTCTCTACAGGCACAATTTGGACTGTGTTATTATTTTACAATAATGAATGTAATTGATCTCAATTTTATATAATGGAAATTTGCAAAATTGTAATGGCCAGTAGCGGTTAGGGGCAAAATTTCACGAAATAATTCGAACCAGTTCAACATACCGGATCTATTTTATCCACGCCTGTATTAATATAACCGCCACAACAAACTCAACCATGTGTGCGTGTATCGAAATGTCACATTTGACATGTTCGTTCACGTCGGTTCAAAATGGAAATATGTTTTGTTCAAACAGATAATGTATCGTTATTTCGTGGCATTTCATTCTTTTTTACGAGAGGAATGTTTTTTAATGATGATGATTGTTCGTTTACATTGTGTCCTTTGCAGAGCACATCAAATCGACTTCCTGTTATTTATTTTACAAGCTACGCATCTGCTGTAATGCTCCAAAAAGAGCCCAATCAACGGAGCACAGTGAAAATGTCCCGAAAGAATAAATTAATTTATTTTCATTCATATTCGTCGACGTATCGTTGCTAGAATATATACTGTTACTATACCATGCACAGCATTATCCGTACGAAAATTTCTCTTCGTAACATTGCGCTATCTCTAGCGCTGTACAAACACTCCTATCAGTTGGTATAGTTTTAGGATGCTTATCCCAAACAACTTTCTACAAAAGATAATTTACCTCACCAATATATAAATGAAAATATTTTTCTGCCCTAATTCTGTCGCCCATCCCTATGATTTTGAAACGCAAAAGAAAGAGCATGTGCCTAATTCGTAGAAGAAATTATACACCTAACTTTGTGTGAAGAAAATAAGCATCCCGTACCTGTGGGCATGAGTTTCGTTCAATCGATGAACATTCATGTATGTCGTATGGCGCATACAATCGATAGTTGTATTTGGAAAACGGAAAGACAGTATTATGATAGATCGCAGTGCCGTTAAACAATAGAAGGGTGATAGTCTTAGGCTCTTCATGGCATTAACTGTTCCAGCAAATGTTGTTAACGAACAAAGGTCACTTATGTTTTCGCCTTTTTCAAGCGCTGTCTCGCTTGAGCTTTTGTGTACCGATTTCGTTCGTGGCGTTGCTCTCCCGGTGGTGATGCATCCTCAGCGTCTTTATGCTTTTGAAAATCTAAAATCAAGATTAAAAAAATGTAAAGAAATACAGACACCCAAGAAGCTTACTTTGGGGCAGTTTTGTATGAACCTTCTAGCAAATCGTTGGGCGGGTCAAGCAAGCCTTTCTGTTGCAGCTTTTTGTAGTACCATACTAATTTCGCTATTCCGAATCCCATGCTAGTGATCACCATTATGATGAATACCATCAAGGAAGTGTACTGAAAAGGTGGTAACAGAAAAAAAGTATTCATCGATGAAGCATGTGCAAATAAGGCAACTATAACCACCACCATACCTTAATGGTTGGGTTTTCCGTTAATAACATATCGGCCAGTACGATGCACAAACCAACAGCACAACCTATGGCGCTACCAATGAAGGGAGAACGCTTCTCCTTCTCACGTTCTGCATTGCTAAGCGTGGCGGCTTTCCGGGCGGCATGAATGATACCCATATCCTGAGGCTGAAGCTGAAGCGCTTTGCCGTACGAAAGCAGTGCAGTGTCGTACTGGCCTACACCCATGCTAACTTCAGCCTTCCGGAAGTAGCCTTTCGCCCAGGCAGGATTCAAAGCGATCGCCTTATCCGCGTCTTCATTTGCGTAGTAGTATTGCTGTAACTTACAAAACGCTAACGATCGATTGCTGTACAGTATTGGATCCGCTGGACTAAGCTTGATTGCATGTGTGTAGTGCAGGATCGCCTCGGTAAAACTGCCGGCTTTCACACATCGATTGCCCTCCTCTTTCAGCTCATCCGCCGTTAGATTAAGGTTGCTTTTGCCAGTCTCTTTTTCCGATGGCATCGGTTTTTCATTGGTGCTTTTGGGCTGCGCCTGGCCAGAACAAAACATTCATGCAACATTAACTCCATGCCAGCAGTCAATGTGGTGTGGAGAGAGTTGGTACGAATTCAAGCCAAACTTACCATCGTGTTTTACGAAGAAAAGAGACTTAGGAAATATGCACTTCTTCTGCACGCTATTATTGCAATGTACACGCCAGTATAATTTTTAAAACTATCTAAGTAGTAAAACTAGCAAATTACATGCATACAGCAAGTCATTCTAGTAGAACCCTTTTCCGTCCGAGAAAATCGACACCAATGTTTTTGTTGATCGGTTTTCGGGTGTGTGCGTGTGTCGAACTGTCAGACGGTCAGACTCGGCGCGGGTGATTTTGACAAATGTTTCGTTCAATGTGGGATTTTCCAACAAACAGACTTTACAGAAAGCGCTCAATGTACGCAGTTGATGACGGTGTGTGGTGAAATAATGAAAATTATTTGTTTTAGTATTGTAACTCATTGAAGCTAAGCGAAGGAAAAAGTTTATAAATAAATGAAAGAAAAGTGGATATGCGATGGTATCGCATTTTCTATAAATTTTATTTTCCCTTCGACAGTATTGTACGGTTGGATGTGTATGTGCACTACGATATGCTGGTAGTGCACGACGAAAACTATTGTGCGTCGCGAATTAAGGAGGAGTGCTAAAAACATACATAGTAACTCGCGGTATACATACATAGAATGTAGTTAATACACACACAGTGACTACCTCCATGCATCCTGTTCCTCTCAATGCCATAGGGCCATTTACTTAATTTTTACCATTAGTTTTTATCTATAAGCCATTTACAATAATTCACCGCTTGCTCATGGTACGTCTAGAACATGAATTAAATTATTTCCACCGTTTGCATACTGCTGCACACATACAGAACTATTCTAAGATGTGCAAATCGCTTTACGATGCCATCCGGGAACTAGCAAGTACCTCCCCTGAACTGTCCTCATCATCCGTATCGGTGGAAGAACTTAGATCTTCCGGACTCAGCCACAGATTTGACGCACTTTTCTTCACCTGCGTTGTACTACTCACATCGGGATGCTTCCGTTTCCGGGTAACGGAGGGCTGTGGAATTGTTAGCATTTTGCTGTTCGTAGCCGTCGACGTAGATACAGTATGCGGTTCCGAGCCCGGTCCCATCTCTAGTGCGATTGCTTTGCTCATACCCTCCTGTATTGCTTCATCTGCCGCCACAATCAGTTCACTACGAGCATGCTCGTACTCACTGTCCGCAAATTCGTGTTTCGGCTTGGATAGCAGCTTCGATATCTTGCGCTCCGCCTTGATCCGATCTTTTCCATCGTCCGTTTCTTGCTGTTTGTCCAGGTACGCTTTCAGACGCTTCTCTTCGTTAATGTCCCGCAGCCGTCGTCCGCTCAGATCTCGGCACGCTTCCCGGTTGGTAGTTTTCTCAATCTGGGCACCGATGGCTCGCAGCATCGATCCGAAACCACCCTTACCACCAACCAACCGTTCTCGGATCTGAACAGGCACGTCCGACCGTACACCGTCGCAGCCAAGCGACGTGACGCGTCGTCCATTCTGTGTGCAGTAGTACTCCGACGGCGCGAGACCTGTCCAGCGCTCGATTGCAAGCGGAATATTACACGAGATCTCACTGCTGACCGCTACTTCGAACATCTGGCTGCCATATACGATGATGATCATGATGGTTTTGTTGTGCTTTTGAATAAAATTATAGTATTAAAATAGGTTTCCGTGGAATATTTTCACTGATGCGTAGTGCTTTGTTGTTGTTTACGATGACTGTTCGATGATGGAAGGATGGGTTTGTAAACACAACGTAGGGTTCGTCCATAAGCTACGTAACAATAAGCACGATGTTTTTTTACTTTCCAATACGATACCACCTATCAGTGCTTGATAAATCGACTGCTCCTTCGTTCCATATTAACGTCTTTTTTTCTCGTTTTTAGTTTTTTTCAATTGTTTTATTTTTAAAGGCGTATTTTATTCTTTCTGTCTGGCTTGCTTTGAATTTATAATATTGTTTTAGCCCTAGGCTAGAGGACCTAGTCGGAACTAGGTATGAATCTATGGAACATTAGGTCAGGCCTCCGAGACTAACTCCGAGAGATTAACTCAGTCCAAAAACTGACGAAACCCTTTTAGCCGCGTTCGAGAGGAAGATGCTCAGAACGATTTATGGCACCCTACGTCGCATCGAGGATCATGTCATGAGAATCGAACTGGACGATCCAGCCCGTAAAGGCCTTTCAGAACTCCACATGACTGTCCACAGGGACAAATGATGTATGGTAAACCCATGGAAATATGGCGTTGACGCACTCGGCAGAGAACGGTCGGGCAGGCGACAGCACTAGACCGTGAGTGGTATCGAAGATTGTTGCAGCAGACCAACCAATACCTCGAAGCGGTTGTATCGCCTGATAAGTAAGTATTAAGAGAGTATTACAGATGATCAGCTGAAGTTAATTTAAATAATTAACCACAAAATCTTATATACCAAATGCTTTCAACACTTTTAGCATGCCACGTATTTAAATTCAAACACAAAAGTAGCAAATCAAGACAATCGATAATTAATGATTGAATGAATTGTATATCTGTCCGTCACAGCTTCAAAAGTGGTGATATACGTAAATTAGTAACATAAAACTGTTAACATAAGTAAAAAGGATGTCTATGGAAAAGCATTACCATCGCCATGTTGTTTGTTTGTATTAGTTAATTTCTTTCGCAAAACTTTAGTAAAAGAAGTGTTTATAATGTTTTCTTATAGCTAGTTGTTATTATATCGATATAGTAAGGGTGGTAAAGAAACTTGGCTGCGGTTGGTTGTTTGTGTTTCCCATTGTTTCCTATTACATAAATTCCCTCCAGAAAAGTTATAACATTTTTACTTCACTTCAGCGTTAACAATATCAATTATCAGGACAAATCTTTTCACGATGGACATCTGATAGAACAAAAAAAAAACAAAAAAAACAGCGAAAAAAGGACATGATACGATGTTTGCATAATGCACGAGAAGACAAATCAGCTTGCCAATAACAAACGATCAAGCCTCAAGTTTACAATTTGTTATTTGGTAATGCACTTTCAAAGTAGGGGGGGCGGCAGGCATGTCTTTTTTACACCTTTCCATACTAATTTTATTACAAAATAAAAATGAATACCTTTCCTGGGTTGTATGTATCTCTACACACACACCTTCCTTCTCGAGGCTGGCAACAGTTTGAAACGATGAAAGTGAAGATTTTTTAATCACTTTTTGGCAAATAGTTCAAGTCGCTAAATCGATATTATTGCAACAGAAAAAAGGCAAATACTTACTAAATATATCGTTAAAACTAAATGATATTTTTTGTGGTCTCTTCTCGTCTATTATTTACCCCTAAAGGCGTATGAATGTGATAACTATATGCCCAAATAATTGTTTGTTGCTTTATTTGAATGCTTGCTTTGCATCGAGATACGATCAATTCAACTCAACATAAAAGTACCAATGCTTTTGCTTTGTATGGAATATATCAGCGTTGCGCCTTAACGGAGGATAACGCGGTGGAAGAATAGTAGTGCTGAGGTTTGTGGTTCTGGCGCTCTCTAGTACCAATTGCCCAGTAACGAACCATCACTGAAACAATGCACATTCAGCACATGCATGTATGCATAATGTTTGCACTGTATGCGTACGTGAAGACGAAAGAAAAATAAAAAAACAATACTTTTGCTAAACCTCCCGTCTCAGCAGTGTGAACGTCCACTAGTGCCTATATTGAGATTGGCGGATGTCCCGGTTGCGTACGCTCAATCATCACTCAACTCCACATCGTCTATATTTACATCCTGTTTAAGAGGAAAAAGAGTTAGTTTGCATCGTCTTTTGTTTTAGGTCCGTAAACACCTCCCCCCCCCCGCCTCCTCCTCCTCCCCCATCATCCTCATTACTTACCGAAGTGTCAATATTATCATCCATCAGCGCTTCTATCTCGGACTCGAAGTCTTCGAGAGAACTTTTCCGTTTAACCTGCGCTGCAGCTACACTGCCCACTGCAGCCGCCGTACCGGTATTTATCGTCGGCGGTACACTTACAGGTGGAAGCTGCGCTGAACTACTGTTAGCAGTGTTGCTGTTTACGACTGCTGGTGGCTCGGGATGTTTTGAAACCGATGATGCCTGCACAAGGGGAGCACACGGTAACGCGGTAAGATACTTTCGGTATGGGCGGTAAAAGGAAAGCGTTTGTAATCGTTACTTACACTGTCGCCAACGTTTCCATTCGGTAATGATACAATTGTTTCGCTGTTTGCACTTGGATTATAATCGAACTTTCCTTCATTTTCTGCCAATTTCATCTCATCAATAGGCGTGCGTTCAATGTTGAGTGGTACCTGCAATAATTGCGCACCCCAGAGAAAACAGTTAATACACATGTATTTGCGCGAATTGAAAACTCTGCTTTTATGGTTAAATCTTATCATCGAATTGTAGAAATGGTGACGAATTAAAAACGTAAAACAAGAGATAACCCAACTATAGCAAAACAAAACAAATAATACTATAAGTGATTAAATACCAATAGTAGCTATCAATATCCATAAACAAAAATGATAAGCAGCCAACATTCAGCTAAACGATGTGTTCTACTTGCATTTTCTTCCACGCATAGCCGCTAAGGTTGGACATCAAAAGAAGGCTTACGTCGCGGTCGGACCGAGTAAAATCGGTCGATCTTCACCCGACGGAACCATGGATGCTGTGCGCGCTGTACAATGGCCACGTACACGTGATGAATTACGAAAATCAACAGCTGGTAAAAGATTTCGAGGTGTGCGATCTACCGGTGCGCTGTGCCCGCTTTGTGGCACGCAAGAACTGGATCCTCACAGGCTCAGACGACATGCAGGTACGCGTGTTCAATTACAACACCCTCGAAAAGGTGCATTCTTTCGAAGCGCACACTGATTACGTCCGGTGCATCGCGGTACATCCAACGCAACCGCTTATTCTAACGTGCAGTGGTAAGGAAAATAGTGCCATTCTCCAAATTCATCATCCTCTCCATTCGTTTCCCAAATCGCGTATCGTTTTCATGCATTATCGTGTGATTCCCGTTACAGATGACATGCTGGTGAAGCTGTGGAATTGGGAAAAGATGTGGGCAGTGCAGCGCGTCTTCGAGGGACACACACACTACGTGATGCAGGTCGTATTTAATCCGAAAGACAACAATACTTTCGCCAGTGCATCCCTCGACCGTACGGTGAAAGTGTGGCAGCTGGGATCGAACGTGCCAAATTTCACGCTCGAAGGCCACGAGAAGGGTGTAAACTGTGTGGATTACTATCATGGCGGTGATAAACCGTACCTCATTTCCGGGGCCGACGATCGGCTGGTGAAAATCTGGGACTATCAGAACAAAACGTGCGTCCAAACGTTGGAGGGTCACGCTCAGAACGTTTCGGCAGTGTATTTCCATCCAGAGCTCCCGATTTTGTTGACCGGCTCCGAGGATGGTACAATTAGAATTTGGCATTCGGGCACCTACCGGCTGGAGACATCGTTGAATTATGGATTCGAGCGGGTGTGGACAATTGCCTGCATGCGTGGCACTAACAACGTGGCTTTGGGGTATGTCCTTGTTTTTTGTAAAATGTCGCTATTTTTGTGCAGTTAACAGTACAAAACACATATTTAAATGCAAATCAAATCGTAACAGTTGCTTATGTATAACCGAATTTCAATTCCACTAGGTACGACGAGGGCTCGATCATCATAAAGGTTGGCCGCGAGGAACCAGCCATGTCGATGGATGTGAATGGAGGCAAAATCGTGTGGGCCAGACACTCCGAAATGCAGCAAGTGAATCTAAAAGCGCTCCCCGAAGGTAAGTGCGAAAATGCTTATACTTTCCTCATGTTTCGCGATTTGATTGTTTCCGTACGAATCCCCGAAGCCTAAGGCGCAACGATTGCATAACGATAAAAGATTGCAAGCTGCGAAATGCACCTTTGTGTTTGTGTGGATGAAATAAACAACGACAACAACAACATACATTTGCTCCGTACCTGTACAGGGACACCGATCCCGATAGCACCGGAAGTAACAATCAGACATTATGACTGGAAATATGTCGTCTAAAGCAATAGCTAGCTCCTCTCGCTAAAGAGAGCTCGTCTCCATTAGAATGATTAAACTCACCCTTATTTCCCCCTCCTCTGACGGGGTTCATTCGCTCCCTCGGTATGACATACGCCTAAGCACAAGAGTTTGAACTGTGTACGGGAGGTCAGCACAGCACAACATGTCATTTTCCGCCTTTTCGTTGCACATAGCTTTCCCTTTTTTAACATTCTACAGCGTACGCTTTATGCTGCCATTGTGTCTTAGCGGAAGTGCAAGTGCATTTTAGAAGTTAATTTTTTGAATGTCTCACATCTCATTAGTATGATTAATGTGCATATTTAAATGATTTTTTTTGGTTTATTTCAAATAATATAATTTTTTTTTATTCAGTTAGAACGGCCTGGCCGTATTGCTAGTAATATAATATGTTCTGCATCGAAAAATTAATAATCGCGCGTTAAATAATTTAATACACTCAAGCTTTGATTTCTATCATAACTACAAATTTAGGCGCTGCTTTTCCATCCAATGATATTAATAGACCTGTTGCTCTTAATCAATAGAATTGTATGGGAAAATGGATTGCAAGAAACAAGCGCATCGTAAAAAAAATCGTGTAATATCTAGTACAATCAAGCCTTGATGCATGCGACAGAACAATTCGCGAAGCCAATGGAGAAAATGAATAATTCAAAGCCGAAATCTTCTAAGCTTTGCGCTAATAGATGCAGACGGATAGAATAGATAGAAAAATGCTTAACCGATTACACTGAATTTATTATCCACGTCCCCCATGTTTTTGTTTTCGTTTGTATCTTCTTTACTCACTGTAGGAACGGAAATCAAGGACGGGGAACGCTTACCGGTGGCGGTCAAAGATATGGGTGCATGCGAAATCTATCCACAAACAATTGCCCACAACCCGAACGGAAGGTAATGCTCGCGTCGATTTTTTTTTTTTTGTTTTGTCCGAAAGACCATTTCACACATTTGACCTCGGCTGCGTTTGCTGTTCCATCCATCTCTTAAACAGGTTCGTGGTGGTGTGCGGTGACGGAGAGTACATCATCTACACATCGATGGCCCTCCGCAACAAAGCGTTCGGTTCCGCGCAAGAGTTTGTGTGGGCATCGGAGAACAGCGAGTATGCGGTGCGTGAATCGAGCGGCACGGTGAAGCTGTTCCGTAACTTTAAGGAACGCAAAAGCTTCACCCCGGACTATGGTGCAGAAGGTAAGTGAGGAGCGGGCTAGCCGGAGAAAGCTAAAAACAAATGAAAACTAATAGTTCGACTCTTGCTAAAAAATAATCGTTGACAAAATGCAAAATGATTCTTCGCTTGTCCTGGTCTAAAGTGGCTGTTCTTCTATTCTTCCCCCTCTTCCTTTTATCGCTGCGAATGCTCTTGTCTGTTGTAAATGCTACTACTGTAAACCCGTATTTAACTCTGTCCCACAGAAGGTACATTCATCTATTTTAAACTTTTATTACAAACGAGCATTTCTTTGTTGTTATTTTGCATGGTTTTATGTGTTGTACGAAGAAACGTCAATCTGGCTGGGTTTTCAGTACAGTGCATATACATATTCGTTTATATCTTTCGTCCAGGTATCTTTGGTGGACAGTTACTTGGAGTGAAAACTTCGTCCGGCTTAACATTCTACGATTGGGAAAATTTGGAGCTGATCAGACGCATTGAAGTTCAACCAAGGTAAGGCTTGGCTTGCATCTGTAAGTAAACGAAATATGCAAATTGATAACGTTCGTTTAATAACCTGTCACAGACACGTGTTCTGGAACGAAGCTGGCACTTTGGTGTGCCTGGCCACCGAGGATTCATACTTCATATTGAAGGTGGACATCGGAATGATTCAAAATGCACTGGCCACGAAGCAACAGTTGAGTGAGGATGGTATCGAAGAAGCGTTCGATGTACGTACTGCGGGATGATGATTTTGCTTGGAATGCACCACCGATAACTAGCTAAATTATTTTTTTTCCTAGGTTTTGGGCGAAGTGAACGAACTAGTGCGCACCGGTCTTTGGGTTGGCGATTGTTTCATCTACACCAATTCTGTCAACCGTATCAACTATTATGTTGGTGGCGAAATCGTTACCGTTTCCCATCTCGATCGAACCATGTATCTGCTTGGTTACGTGCCGAAAGACAACAGGTAATAGCGACCGTTGAGCATTTACGGCTGCTTACGATTTAATAAACATCGGATTAAACTTCCCTCTCCACCAGGCTATATCTGGGCGACAAAGAGTTGAACGTGACCAGCTTTGCTCTGCTGCTGTCCGTACTCGAATACCAAACGGCCGTTATGCGACGCGACTTTGAAACTGCCGATCGTGTATTGCCAACCATCCCGAAGGAGCACCGCACCCGGGTGGCCCACTTCCTGGAGATGCAAGGATTCCGCCAGCAGGCTTTACAGGTTTCGATCGACCCAGAGCATCGTTTCGAGCTGGCACTGAAGATAGGCGATCTGGATACAGCGCTCCTGCTGGCCCGCGAATCCGACAGCCCCCAGAAATGGAGCCAACTCGCGGGCATTGCCACCAGCAAGAACAAGTTCGAACTCGTGAAAGAGTGTCTGACGAATGCAAACGACTACGGTGGACTCTTGCTGCTGGCAACCAGTACGGGTAAGCAGGCAACCGAGCAGACCAAAATTTTCATTGCAAATCAAACGGTGCCAACCAAACAAGCTTTGTGCTATCGATACATGCTTTCAGAATAATTGTATTCATTAGTCGTGGAATAGATTTCCTATAAATTGTCGGCGTTAAATTGTCGAAGGTGACAGATAGAAAAGGATAATACATTGGCACACACCATATTGCATGCTTTGCTGCCCACAAAGCGATGATGTTAATAATATACAGCACATAAAATGTAATCAAGTGCTAGTTCCCGTATCGATTGTTTCGAACGCGTCTATTTTCGTGTAGCGCAATATTTAACACTGGACTCCACGGCACGGTTGCCAGCGATTATTAACATTCCTTTGCTTGTATTCCTTCCTTCCGAATTTCTTTCGTACAGGCGATTCGGACATGTTGCGGAATCTGGGCGAGAATGGTGTCACGCAGGGCAAGTTCAACATTTCCTTCCTGTCCATGTTTTTGCTCGGTGATTTAGAGAAATGTCTAGAAATCTTGATTCAAACCAATCGGATACCGGAAGCTGCATTCTTTGCTCGGTGAGTAAACTCGGAACTAAAAGAAACAAACATTCGTTATAAGTCGCGCCGTATTAACAATCGCATTTGCTTTTTTTCACCCCTCTGCAGGACGTACTTACCAAGCAAAATTTCACACGTGCTCGACATTTGGCGTACGGAGCTGGCCAAAATCAATGAAAAGGCCGGACAAAGCTTAGCCGATCCGGAACAGTACGAAAATCTATTCCCGGGATTTTATGATTCGGTAAAAACACAACAATTTCTGCTGCCGGAACGAAGCACACTTCTGCCCGCTAGTGTCGCTACCAAAGTAATTATCGTACTCGTTTTCAATTCGCGCAAATACATGTTTATTAACTGTTTTCTCTGGGGTGCGCAATTATTGCAGGTACCACTCAACATTGAACGCACGCCTATTGATGAGATGAAATTGGCAGAAAATGAAGGAAAGTTCGATTATAATCCAAGTGCAAACAGCGAAACAATTGTATCATTACCGAATGGAAACGTTGGCGACAGTGTAAGTAACGATTACAAACGCTTTCCTTTTACCGCCCATACCGAAAGTATCTTACCGCGTTACCTTCCCATACAATTCTATTGATTAAGAGCAACAGGTCTATTAATATCATTGGATGGAAAAGCAGTGCCTAAATTTGTAGTTATGATAGAAATCAAAGCTTGAGTGTATTAAATTATTTAACGCGCGATTATTAATTTTTTGATGCAGAACATATTATATTACTAGCAATACGGCCGTTCTAACTGAATAAAAAAAATATTACATTACTTGAAATAAACCAAAAAAAAAAATCGTTTAAATATGCACATTAATCATACTAATGAGATGTGAGACATTCAAAAAATTAACTTCTAAAATGCACTTGCACTTCCGCTAAGACACAATGGCAGCATAAAGCGTACGCTGTAGAATGTTAAAAAAGGGAAAGCTATGTGCAACGAAAAGGCGGAAAATGACATGTTGTGCTGTGCTGACCTCCCGTACACAGTTCAAACTCTTGTGCTTAGGCGTATGTCATACCGAGGGAGCGAATGAACCCCGTCAGAGGAGGGGGAAATAAGGGTGAGTTTAATCATTCTAATGGAGACGAGCTCTCTTTAGCGAGAGGAGCTAGCTATTGCTTTAGACGACATATTTCCAGTCATAATGTCTGATTGTTACTTCCGGTGCTATCGACAAGAGCCCGTCCCTGTACAGGTACGGAGCAAATGTATTTTGTTGTTGTTGTTGTCGTTGTTTATTTCATCCACACAAACACAAAGGTGCATTTCGCAGCTTGCAATCTTTTATCGTTATGCAATCGTTGCGCCTTTGGCTTCGGGGATTCGTACGGAAACAATCAAATCGCGAAACATGAGGAAAGTATAAGCATTTTCGCACTTACCTTCGGGGAGCGCTTTTAGATTCACTTGCTGCATTTCGGAGTGTCTGGCCCACACGATTTTGCCTCCATTCACATCCATCGACATGGCTGGTTCCTCGCGGCCAACCTTTATGATGATCGAGCCCTCGTCGTACCTAGTGGAATTGAAATTCGGTTATACATAAGCAACTGTTACGATTTGATTTGCATTTAAATATGTGTTTTGTACTGTTAACTGCAGAGAAATAGAGACATTTTACAAAAACAATGACATACCCCAAAGCCACGTTGTTAGTGCCACGCATGCAGGCAATTGTCCACACCCGCTCGAATCCATAATTCAACGATGTCTCCAGCCGGTAAGTGCCCGAATGCCAAATTCTAATTGTACCATCCTCGGAGCCGGTCAACAAAATCGGGAGCTCTGGATGGAAATACACTGCCGAAACGTTCTGAGCGTGACCCTCCAACGTTTGGACGCACGTTTTGTTCTGATAGTCCCAGATTTTCACCAGCCGATCGTCGGCCCCGGAAATGAGGTACGGTTTATCACCGCCATGATAGTAATCCACACAGTTTACACCCTTCTCGTGGCCTTCGAGCGTGAAATTTGGCACGTTCGATCCCAGCTGCCACACTTTCACCGTACGGTCGAGGGATGCACTGGCGAAAGTATTGTTGTCTTTCGGATTAAATACGACCTGCATCACGTAGTGTGTGTGTCCCTCGAAGACGCGCTGCACTGCCCACATCTTTTCCCAATTCCACAGCTTCACCAGCATGTCATCTGTAACGGGAATCACACGATAATGCATGAAAACGATACGCGATTCGGGAAACGAATGGAGAGGATGATGAATTTGGAGAATGGCACTATTTTCCTTACCACTGCACGTTAGAATAAGCGGTTGCGTTGGATGTACCGCGATGCACCGGACGTAATCAGTGTGCGCTTCGAAAGAATGCACCTTTTCGAGGGTGTTGTAATTGAACACGCGTACCTGCATGTCGTCTGAGCCTGTGAGGATCCAGTTCTTGCGTGCCACAAAGCGGGCACAGCGCACCGGTAGATCGCACACCTCGAAATCTTTTACCAGCTGTTGATTTTCGTAATTCATCACGTGTACGTGGCCATTGTACAGCGCGCACAGCATCCATGGTTCCGTCGGGTGAAGATCGACCGATTTTACTCGGTCCGACCGCGACGTAAGCCTTCTTTTGATGTCCAACCTTAGCGGCTATGCGTGGAAGAAAATGCAAGTAGAACACATCGTTTAGCTGAATGTTGGCTGCTTATCATTTTTGTTTATGGATATTGATAGCTACTATTGGTATTTAATCACTTATAGTATTATTTGTTTTGTTTTGCTATAGTTGGGTTATCTCTTGTTTTACGTTTTTAATTCGTCACCATTTCTACAATTCGATGATAAGATTTAACCATAAAAGCAGAACTATAATTTTCCTTATCAACAAAATGTTTTATAACTATGCATTCCACGAAGTTTTAGAAAGGGAATTGCCACATATTCATTCGGAGATGGCTAATAAAAAGTGCCGACGGTGCTTTTACATGGCTTCACCTTAGTGTACTCGCGTATATCGTGTTCGTAAATGTTCTATACTTAAGTGGGATGAACGTGGTATGTTAAGTACTATAGCCGAATGTTTTGGCCAATAGTTTGGCTCGATAATGACCACGTAACTATGATTGTTCACTGTCACTGCATGTTTGTGTGCTTTTCTTCATGCGCTAGCCTCAACCAATGCCAACTGTCCAAATATACACAACAGATGCATTGAAAAGAATCACTAGAAAAGAGCACCGAAAAAAAGTCCATAGAATGCCTGTGGGAAGCCAACATATTTCCACATCACTTATCACAATCGACAACAACATAATTCCAGGCCGCCGTTCCGGCAAAAGTGATGACGAAGTGTTCCGATTTGAAGTCATTTCTTCATTCCAGCCAACGGTATACGACGAGTGGAAAGAGCCAGAACAATACATATTGGAGCATGTATGGTGTATGGATCAAGTGAAAAATACAGTAGGACTTTTGCACATTAATCATACGTAGAAGTCTTCCAATCTTCTTCACTTTTGGAACCATCCATTGTAGCCTTTCATTGTATAAGTCACCGGGTTCGGCTGAGCGACATTAGAAGATACACGTATTATGGCCACAAACGTCGTTTACGATTTATAAAGCACATTAATCGAACCCACGAAAGCTTACTAACCATTTTGCGATAATTAGTCTAAGCTCACGAACAGATTAACACAATATTTTTAACAAAATTCAGCACCAACATGAAAACACAGTTTCGACGTGGCTAGGTATGATGACATCTGCGAATGACATTACAACGAATGACGATTTGACATATGTCATGGAGAAGATTGCATTTTTTGACCAAATCTCAGTCCCACAGTGAATAATGGACAGAAAGTGCGGTTTATTTATCCGTAGTTGTTCATTTTCCATGAGATTGGCTCCGCCCACTTTTTGTTCGAACAGTAGTTCGAAGTTCGAAATGTATTTGAATTTGAATGTGTAACGGAAGAACAGATCGTTTAATTGCGAAATAAGTGTGCCACTTTGGTTATTTGTTTAAAAGTCATGAGATAACATTGTATGTAATTGAAGATGCTTTTATTGATATATCTAATATTCACCATTAATTGCTATAACTACTATACAAACTAATAAAATGGACCGGTCTTCAAACGACAGGAACGGGTATCGAAACCCTATCGGACCGCCTTCCTGTACGCAGGACTGAATATCTAGCTACGGCTAAAACGAAATCAAGGAAAGACAGCAATGGTAGGCCAAGACCTCTTGAGATTGTAGAACCAGAGAAGAAGAAGTGGGGTTAATCAGGTCTGATCGGGGTAGTGATTTTTCATATTGCGCTGTCGAAAAGGATGTTAAATATATTTACCCTTAGCAACGATTAGATAACATCCCGGTATGTATTGAATTGTTTTCCACGCTGCAAGAATTGTAACCAACACGCACTATCCTCAGCGTAATTAGGCCAAAGCTTATTAGTGACAAAATTGAAACCTTCATACTTGCAATAATGTTACCGTAGGATGGTAAAGAAACTGTCCGAATACGTATCGATTGTCACGTTGGGTGGTACTGACACTGGCAATACCCGTAACTGACATGAAATTCGCTTTCGTTTGAAGACCTCAAGCAAATAACAAGACATTACGGAGAACGGTTATTTGATATCCTGCATGCTGCTCTTTCTTTTGCAACCACTCAAAGCGTGGCTGTCAGCTAAGATTCGTTAAGACATTGAACCGGTTGGTGAGGTGGGTCGAGGCATCATGGGACTCGAAATGTTCTCGTGTGTCCTCATTTAATAAACCGAGCCTTGGACTTCGACCCCAAGGTGTCTCCTGTTGGAAACTCTGTCACTGTCAGCCCAGCCCAGTTTGCCGTTGTTGACAACCGACAGCAATCGGTAGAGTTAAGTCATATTTCAATTCTAATATTTTTTGCTCTGCCTCATCTGTATTGCTTTTTTCTTGCGTCGTATGAAATTTTAAAATAATTAGCTGCAATTGTACATAAGTCTTTCAGGATAGTTATTGTACTGCAATGTATAGCTAATCAGGAAGCACATACATCGTACAATATCATTACGAATTGTATTACGAATTGAATCTGAGCGTTGCATGATCCCAATAGAACAGACCGTATTTCTTGTGGTATCACACGATGTTTTGTTGTTTTTTCTTGTCAGTTTCTTTTCTTTTACTGTTTACGATGCAAAAATGATACGTTGACAGGCGACGTGGCTTGAAAAGGTTCTACAGCTTTAGAGCGATTTTTGCTTAATTGTATCTTTTACTGTTCATTCTGTGCGTCCTCTTTGTATTTCATGCGTGGCAGCATACGGGAGACGATAAACAACCCCATTCAGAGAGAACTCAGACGATAAAGACCTTGGCTGATGGTGACCCAGCGGGAGAAACCTTCAGTGTACGGTTGCAGCGTAACACTGCAGGTGGCTATGGATGTTGCAACTCGAGCCATTCCCACCTTTCGTCGTAGTTAATCTTTATGAGTGACATGGTGATCGGTATAAACGCTGTGTCGCATCGGTCGACCATTGAAATGCTTTGATGTCATAAATAAAAAAAAATAGTGTTGTTTTAGTCTTTGCTAAAGATTCTTCTCTTGAGTCAAGCATATTCTTTCTCAAAATTCGATTCTTTAAAAAATCTTTGATTTGTCTCTCTATTACAGAGTTCCATACAAAAACAAACAAGCCAAAACATCAAGAACGAGAAAATTCAAACTTCGTAAGGCACTTCAGATTTTCCGGCCACCGTCCGTAATTTAGTGTCACTTTAATGAAATTTATCGCCATTTTACCGTTAAAGTATCGACCATTGGCGTTGTTTCTTGCGCCAAACAGCGTCTGAATGCATCGTTGCCATAGGCAAAAAAAAGTAACAAGAACGAAGAAAGATGGGACACTTAACGTCTTTCCTTCCGCAGGGCGCTCTAGCTTTACCACTCGCGCTTTATATCCCCGCACGGATATAAGACCAGTTCTGGTAAGGAACGGTGGCAAGAAAGGCGAGTGAAAAATATAGACTTTCGCCCGATTTTGTTGGAACTTTTCCAATTAAGCAGCTTGTTAAAAGCCGCCACAGAGCAACTTCCGGCTAAGGGCACACCGGATGGTCCTACAAGAGTAAACTCGGGGGAACAAAAAATGCTCCCCGAAAAGAACGAAGGTGTCTAACTTCGCTGACTGCAAGCGGTACAAGAACGCTTTTCACGATATTGTGAGCAAGCAGCATGTTAAGCGTGTCTGTTTCGGTTGTTTGATGGTGCTTTCGTGCTTTGCCTTTCACGAAACCACCGCTCAAGTGTTGACACTTGAAGATCCTTGTCGCGATTCTTCGCGATCGCCTTTCGGTCCCTGCCTGACAGTGCAGGTTTCCCCGGTCGAGATTGCGACCGGCAAACGACGACAAAAAAGTTACTTACTGCCAAACATTGGTACGGCCGGCAGGGATGGATTCGGAGCCGGTGGATGAACAACAAAGGCATTGTTAAATTTGCAAACTTGCTTGCCTGACTGAACGTTTCGCAGCGAGCACAACCACGGTACACAATGTTGCTGCAGCATAATCGATTTTACATTGTTCGTCCGGAGCATAATGGGGGGTAACAACAACCCTTGCCTTTTCCGACCGTATCCGGGATTTACGGACACTGTGTAACCCGATTGCAAATGCTGCAATCCGTAGCTCAAAGCAGGAGCAGCTTCTTTGCAGCGACAATAGGTACGCCGTGTCGCAGTAGTGTCCATAGTAGTGCCTGAGGGCAGCGAGTGGTAAGTTGCCACATTGTTGACAGGTGCAGTGCGAAACTCTTGTGCAAGGTGTGCTTTGTGTTGGGTGGCGGGGGATAAGATTGTTTAATAATGTAATTTTGGCAAGAACAGCGCGCAATCTCGGCACTATCCATTGCGGTGGCAAAGTTGGCATGTTTAATGCATTAAAGCTGGATGTAGCGCTGAACATAGCTGATAATGGTGAGCGCAGAGTTGGTTAAAGCCTCATCTTGCAATGAATTCAAGTGAAGTGATATCCATTATGCCACTCACTGGTTCATTTATCTATATTCTTCCATTAGACTCTTGTTTGAATTAGATGCGTAATGGTACAATAATTACAATGAAATTAATACGAAACGGATTAGCGAAAATGGTCACCAATGTGTGTAGTGCATACTAAGAATGCTTCTATTCTGTCCATCTACAAAATAATGGCTGGACACAATATAACATAATCATAATCGGGGAAGAGCTGGGACGAACAGGTTCAATCATTGAAATAACGCATTGAGACGAACACGCCGATTTTAAAGATGTGCTTAAGTCCACGTTATGCAAATGGAATTTAAAAGCTTTAACGAAGCGTTCTCCGAGGGGTGCGACGGTCGAGGCGGTATAGGCACTGATCTTCACATAGCTGAACAGGGTATTGAATCCCATCCGGACCGCCTCCGCGTACCAGCTACGGGAAAAAAGAAATGAAGGAATGGCAGTATTGGCAGGCCCCTTAAGGTTGTTGAGCCATACAAGAAGAATAAGAAGAACAAAAAACAAAATGAGGAAATATTATGAAGCCATGGCCATGGCTTGCCTATATATTTTCATGTTGGATGCATCATTATCAAGTGAGGTCCTCCAATAAAAGTTAGCAAACAAGTCTATTGGTCGCTTCTGCAGTCAATTTGGGCGTTTTTGTCGATCGACAATGCGTCTTTCGTCTGACGGGTATTTTTAACACAGTCGGTTTCATTCTCACAAAAGTCATCGACCTGTGCCCCAGACATGATATAAAAAGTACTGCCAATACATTGGATGTGACAGTTTGTAAGAGCACAGTCACATGATAATGGTAGCCTCAAATAATCTGGTCGTTGGAAGTCTCGAGTTTACTCCCTACTCCCTAATAGTAAGTAAGACTCCGTAAAAGACAGTCATGTTCAATAGGCATTCGAAGCCGATGGGGCTCTAATATCAACAATTGACTATACTACTATAAGCAAACGGTGAAACGCTCTGCCTAGTTCCTTAGATGAATGTAGAAAAGTGACTGGACGTAAGAACTGCGCATACCCAGCAATGCAACAGCAGCATAGAACGCGGCTATGCGCAGCGGAATATACGCGACAAAAAAGAGAAGAGAAAAGAGTTCACCGCAATAAGTGACAAAATTGGGAAGAAAAAAGATTATCCAATACATCAGACTGCGTTACGGAGCAAATGGGAAAGATCTCGCGACAGACTCAGTATTTTGATACATTAATAAACGATCAGTTCAACGATCAGTTAGAGGCTCCACTAGTAGATGATATAAAGATACTGTTACCTAGCATTGAGGAAACACGAAAGGCCATTTGTCGGCTCAAAAACAACCAGGTGTCCAGGATCGAATAGTAGAAGAGCTGATCAATAAAGGGTATCCATCACTTAACAAGAAATACATCAAATTATTACTGAGGTATGAGATAGCGAATTGATGCCTTGCGATTGGAATCTCAGTATCATCTATCCTATATACAAGAAAGGAGAGAGGATAGCGTAGAGCAATTACAGGGGTGATACGATATTGAGATCGCTCTCAAGGTCTTTGCCTGCGATTACTATAACATTATGTGCCTTTATTTTAACCGCTGCTAGATAATCAGTCCTGCGTACGGGGAAGCGGTCCGCTCCGAACAGGATTCGATACCCGGTCCTGCCGTGTGAAGATCGGTATAGAACCCTTAAAGCCACAGCATTCACATACGACTCTAAGACATGCACTCTGTCCAACAAGAAACCCTCTTAGTCGCGTTCAAGGAGAAGATACTTTGAAGTTTGTTTGGCGCCTTATGTGTGCATTAGGATAATGGAATAGCCAATACAACGACGAGTTATACGGTGACCTCACCATCGTGCAGCAAATAAGACTCGCCAGGCTCCGATAGGCTGGTCATGTCATGAGAATGGCACCGAACGATCGCGGTTTCGAGGATTGTTGCAGCAAGCCAAAACCGCGAAGCAGGTGTAGCTCCTGATAAGTAAGTAAATATAAATTAGAGACATTTTTCATGTACAGCAGATATTGTGGTCTCAAGATGGTCTTAAACTATGAATAAAGGCTTAATCGGTAATGTAGTTCAATCAATTTTATCGGCGTGATGAGTGAAGCCATAAAAAGAGCCTTGCTGCATGACATTGCACAAGGCATCATTTAAATTGTAGATGCATTTGACGGTGCCAATGCCGACTAGCAGAACTTCAACTAGTTCAACCAAAATATTCTGCCTGGGTAAAGCTGAAATATTCGCATTAGTGTGGAATGTGATACCTTTCTAGCTTAGATGGGGAACCGCACACGCACACGCACATGCTCTTGCTTGATTGCATCCTGCTGTGCCACATCCACACACATGTGAATGACCATCAATATTGACACTGGTCGTGATGAGCCGGTAAACCATCGGAGCAATAGATTTCGAGAATCCTAGGAATGCGTCCATTGCCCATTTACAGCCCTAATGGAATGTTACCCACACACACACTCTCTCTCTATCTCTCTGTCTGCAGCAGTTTGTATGAACAAACACGTCGTATTTCGCTTTTTACCTTTTGATTGCCTCTTTTGAAGAAACCAGTAATAGTGTTCGTGTAGTGCACAATGGCAGATTATTGACTATCAAGTATTTACTACCCTGTGTTTTGCTAGCAGAGGTGAATAAATTAAAAAAATATATTTTCCTCTCATTGCATCTGTCCAATTAGTATCACAAAACATTGGAAAATAGGAACCTCACTAACAGGGAGTGGAAAGATCTACCCAATTGTATTACAATGCCTGATCACATGTTGTACTGGGCGAAGAGTGTTGTAGCACGGACCAAAAAGAATCGACAATAGCGATACCGAGCAGTTCGTCGATGAAACTAATTAAATAAAGTCGAAAACATTACATCCCCAAACAACTTCGATGGGTTCTTTTGTGTGAGGTTTAGATATGCTGAATCAGCAGCACAGGACATGCTGGTGTGCTGTTGGGAAAATAACAAACAAAAAAAAGAAACGAACGAGGCTAGACCGACGATACTAGTGGCGTGCGCTTGTCAGTGGCAGCGTGCGTCGGATTTCTGATTCCTGGTGAAGGTGTTGATCGTCGGCACGTGACCCCTTGGGTGCCACGTGGTTTTATGCGTTAACCTCAAACTTGGTCCTTTGGTTGCTTTAGCGTATGTTTGTGTATGTGTGAGCGGTTTCACAAAAGAAACTTGTGTAACGATTCGGAATTATCTGTCAGCAACACGCTCATTGCTAACACGAAGGATAGCAGAAGGGACCGATGTTTAACCTGTGCTATTTGTTTGCTTTGTTCTTAGACACATGATCCTGGCTACTGTCATGGACAATAGCTCGAGGGCTCGGGGAACACGTTTTAAGTTTAATGCTTCGGGCATGTTAATGCCATGGTTTTGTAATTTCAAGATAGAAAACATAACTTAACTTACAAAATAGTCTCTTGCAAACTTTGAAGCTACAGTGTACAAAAATAATCATTCTTGCAACTACCAAAATAATGCTCTCATCATTATTTTGTCCATTTGGTTGTAATCCTGCGCTCTTGCAGGAAACCATATGGCTATCGGCCCTACCAGATCATCCGACATTGTTCCGTGTCTGCTAACGGTTTTCTACACTATCACAAAAGGCCATCGCCTGCGGTCGTTACCGTGCAGTCCCTCTACACTGTCGCTGTTCTGTCCGCTGATAAATCGCATTAACGCAAATTGATACCAGCCCTGGTTGCCGAGTCCCTCTTAAGTGTGCGGAAACTCTCTCCGCTCATTTGCCGCCCTTCCTGTCAATTGGTGACGCACAATCAAGATTAGATCAATGTACACATTTATTAGATTTCGCTTCTATTGCTCTGGTTGGCTGTTCCCTGTTTAGTTCACTATGGTTACCAGGATTTTTTTGAACACCTCATAGAATACCCAGTACTGTCCGAGTCCTTCGTTTTCGCGTAGCAGCGAAGAATCAGCGGGAGGGATACGTAGACTTTGTAGACGTTCGAAGGGAAAGGCCCAGCATCGCCGATTCTAGTGAAAAGAAATCATTTTCCTGTCTGTGTAATAAACAAATCTATCGCTAGCTCACCGCAGCAATCGAATTCAAATGGAATCCATTACCACCACGTCGATTGTGGCAAGCTCGGTGCGCACGGATAATATTACAAACCAACCGCCATTTGAGTGTCATTTGAGAACTTTCCACTGCAAAATTGTGCGAATGTGTGTAACAAATGTCTCAACAAATTGCTTGTACTAAAACCTGGCTAACACCGGCAGTGGGAAACTCCGATTTACCACACCGAGAACCACAACCTATCCCACATCCGTGACAGAGGGTGGAACGCAAATGAGACCGTACGAAAATAACCTGTGGAAACCTACTATTTTCAATTTCAACGGCGGGAAAACAAAAGAAACCCCCAAAGCGAGCTACCGGAGGGATGCCATTGTACACCGCAAAACCACCCCGCGAGCGTGCTGGATCGGATAAATGAAGGTACTGATCCCTTCGAGACAAACAAAAACACAATCCGATGAAATCCTAGGAATCGCTCCCTCGCTTCAGGTGCAAGAATCAGCTCGGGTTGCGCAGTACTTGACTCGAGGTGTAGGAATGAACGCCTTTCTGCGCGTATCGCGGCAACATGTTCCCTTTTTCCGGAAGTTTTCCGGCTCGGTGGTGTGACCCGGCTATGAGGAAGGCATAGAAGGTTGCTCGTTTGGCTGGGAAGACCGGTCGTCTTAATGGGCTCCGACGTGTTATTCCGAGCGAACTTTGTCCGCTCCGGTGTAATGTGATAAGTTAGCACAATAAAAACAAATGATTTAATTTGCCTCCGGATTGCCCTTCGAAACACCCTTGACGGGGGGAGTGAACAGGCGTCGATGAAAGGTGAGTAAGTGGCGTGGTAGATAGTGTAATGAAAATATAAGATTGAAACAGTGTCTCAATGCCTTTGTAATTGAAAGCGAACGATCATAGACCCACGATCTTTGAGATGATTAGGATGAAACGATAATTGATACTACCATTACAGCACCTGCACGCATGTTCGTTTACTGATTGCACGAATGTCGTTCGAATGATAATAATCCTACCCGACAACGAGTGACTGTCTCGCAAGGAGCTGTACTCATACTCCCAGATAAAAAAGGATCGTAAATCTTTTCACACATTTTTCACCGTCTGTTCAACTCGGCGTAGAAACATTACATACTAGCGGTGAAAAAGGTGTTTTGAATAACAAACAATCGCGAACATCGTGTGCAGTATGTCGTAAAAGTGCGAGGTGACGATTGGAATCTGTCTTTATATTTTCACTGTTAGACTAAAACTGTTCTGAAAAGACGTAGGGGAGCCATTTTGGAGACGAACAATGCAGCATGGTAGACATGTGGCCTATCTCTGCTACCGTGTTACGTTTTACCATGTGTAGAATATGAGAATTGTGCAGATTGTCCGGATTGTGTGGAAGATCCCATTCTCAATAAATGTTATCTAATTATATTACTCTTCCTTCAATCTGGATGTACATTGAAGTGAAGTTATAGTTATCAGCTTATCGGTTTAGAACAAAAATGAGAGGTTGAAATTAAAATACCCTTTTCAAAATATACTTGGTGCATGTATTTATTAGCGATTATAAACAAGGGATACCAGCAATACGGCCAGGCCGTCCTGCATGTATAAAAAAACAAGAGATACCTTAAGGTTTGCAAATTCATATAATGGTAACGCAAGTATCGTTCTGATTACATTTACAGCTGCTCTCATCTATAATGGGACACTGTCAATTTGTGAAAAAGTGGTTCAATACTTTCTTTCTTCTTTCTTGCCTTACGACCTCTTAAGGTCATGCCTGCCATTTCTGGCTTACTAGACTTATTGTTACCGCATAGTTGGATAGTCAGTCCTCACTATGGGGGAACGGCCCAGATGAGACTTGAACCCCGGTCCTGCCGTGTGAAGACCGGCGCCGCTGTCGCAACTACCACCGGGCCGCCCATACTTTATAAACCACCAATAATACCAATTGTGCGACGTTCTGAAACATTTTATTGCTGAGGTGTTTAACACTGGTACACTTCGACACCAACCAAAGTCTAAACGTAACCACTTTTGAGGTAGGATTTGAGGTAGGGAATTGGTCCGTTTTTATTCTTGCACCTTTCTTACAATGTTTTTAATTTAGGTAATTTTTAATGGAAAATGTAATACATGCAAAACCGGATGTGATCCGCCATTTTTAAGTTTTAAACAGTTTCAGAAATTACTAACCTTATCATACGTCTCATACAAATAAAAATAAAACAATTCGGATAATTTTTGAGTTAGTTTTAGAGTAACAATTTTTCATTTTGAAAGTCATAAGCGAAGATTTAACAATGTAAACACATGTATTAAACTGAAATATGACAGAAATGCAAATACCAGCACTTCAAGTTCAAAGTGAAATTCTGATTCAAATTCAGATCAATTTAGTGTTGGTCGTTAAATTTCGATGTGTCAAACACATTTTTTTGTACAAATTTGTCATCCTGTATTAACTTAATATGCGTATATATAATTGTGCTTAATACAAATAAAAATAAAAAAAAAGTAGAGAAAAGTTGATAAACAATAATCAATAACATACCATATTTTCCAGATCCATCTCTTCCAACCGTCGCAATCGTTCCTCTCGTTGCAATGCTGCCTCTTTTGCCTGATTGCGACGTTGCTTATTTCTCAAATGTCCCATGATGTATAGCTTAGCGTGTGTTTCGGCGGGTGAGATTGTTTCTAAACCAATTATTTGGTTGCGGTGTTAAGATTCACGATTCACCTGGAACTATAAAACAAAAAAACGAATTCTATTTATTGATTTTTTCTGACATTACAAAACTTTTTCTAGCATTTCTATCAAAAATTAGAATAAAAACTACACCCAGCAAAAAAAGTTTGTAAGTAAAATTTGGTTAAAATATTGCCTTCATTTTGGTGACAATGCTTTCCGGGGGTCGCGCACACTCACCGCTTTAAGGAAATCGATAAATCTTGTGCAACGTGTTGATGCGAATTTGTACGCGAAAGGAATTGGAACTTTAAACGAAATAAAAAAACACACACACACACCCCGAAGCAAAAGAGATAGCAAAACATCTTGAACTGATTGCATAAGGAATTACCGCATTACTCGGCACCAGCACAAACAAACGTCGGAAGTTCGAAGAAAACATGTAAATTTACAATGCTTTCATTTTATCGACCACCAAACAGGGTTGGATGGCTATAATTCACCGAAATGTCATAATAGTTTTACGTTCTGCATTCCCGCCGTAAGCAGTGGTACGGCGGAGTTAAAAATGCGAACAAAACACTACACAAAAACATTTCGCTCCCACCTTCGAGAATGTGTGGAATTTATGGCGGTAAGCGCGTTTGTGGCGGTCGTATGATTTGCGGAAACGAATTTCGCAGCTTCAGTTCGACTCGGGGCCAGAAGATTCGGATACCAGAATTTGTGTGAACTTTAAGCAGCAGCAGCCGGTTCTGGTTTTCACCCGGGCACCCTAGCATAGTTCAATCTGGCTAACCAAGCCACAGTACACAGGATGGACCGACGGCGCAGGACCAACAACCGTTACGCATCATGTCCACCGAAATCGATATCAAACCGCCGGTTCTCCCGCCGAGAACTGGCATTGCGAGTGAAGTGCGTATAGCTTGAGCGATGCCTAAGCCCTGGAAAACCTTTCGGTACCCTTTAAAGGAAGAAAGATGCCAGGCAGAAGCGCTTTCTGGCAGGAATGACGGCGGGACGGTAAAACATTCGCCCTCAACACGGATAAGAGACACACAGATCAGGTGGATGTGAATGTGGACGAGGAAAGCAGTGCTTGCGTTGCTTCGATGTCGAAGTGGCTGTAGAACCGTATGCAAATTCAATTAGTAACGCTTTTGGGAACAGGACATAAGCGGAGAATATAGTTGAGAGGAGGCGGCACTATGCAGTCGGCGAGACGGCATTTTCGGGTGTGAGTTGTTTTTGCCAAATAAACAGTGGGATGATATTATTCATTTTTAATTTACTCTACTCGCCTTCTTTCTATTCTCAAGTGGTTAATGTACTTGAACCCGATTTGGAGGTTGGTCGAGAACTCGTGCGTCCGTCACTGTGCAAATCGACTGCGGAGGGAATAATAATATTGGAACTGATTTATTCTACACGAAAGGTAAGTTGCTAAGTAAGTTGAAATTTAGACATTTTGAATCATTAACACATTGTTTTTCTATAAAACAAGAATTATGATGAAAACAAGATGTGTTTATGTTTTTGAACAAAGTTTCGCTTAAAATCCCAGAAATGTCAACACATCAAACAGTCGTCACACCAACTCAACGTTACACTGAAACATGACACCATAATAAATAAGCGCTTTTAACCACAGGAGCAAGCATTATCAATTTATAATTTATGGTAATTAAACACGGGCCTTGCAAGAAGAGTGGGAGAAAAGTTCGAGAACGCTCATATAAATATTTTCCCAGCCGACCACTAGACAGCGTGCACAGTAGTGGCTGGGTGGATGTCCCCGATGGACGGAAACAAATGTCTTTATTAATACATACCGTGCCAACCATCGTTCGTGATCAACTCGAGCAAATGGGTTTATTATTGTATGTTCCAAAACACGCCAGCCCTGGCCTCACTTCTGCAACTGGTTACTCGCGTCACCCGGTTAGGGTCTGGCATTTTTCTTCTAACCTTTGGCTGACGTAAACAGTTCTGCCAGACCGTTATATCTAAATGCAAGCCTAGGGGGAAACATCGATGAGCGATGGTACACATCTTGTTGACTTTATCCCCTGCAACGTGTTTAGTTGTTACGATGTTACTGCTTTGTAGCAACATTTTTGTTTGTGCGCCTGTAAATAATACTTGTAATTCGGTGCTGAGTACATTCAAGGATGCTTCAGCGTGGAGTGGACAATAGGGCATTATGTGCTTAATTTACATAAATATTTTCTTCCTCTTTTGGTGCTCCTATTCTAGGTCCTGTTTCGCGGGCACGGGTTCAAGTGATTGAAATGCAATCAAAACATGTTATCACCTTATCTTATCGGATGAAATTATTTTGAATATTCTGCAATGGAATTAGGACAATCTTGTGCAAGGAAGTACGTAATAAAGTGTTAATGAACTCAAAAAACAAAAACATTTACATCTAGTAAAACTAATTGAATGCAACATTATCAACTAATAACAAACAGTACAGCTAAAACAAAGCTAAATCAAACAAATAACCAGCATCATGAGCATTTCCGATCAATCGACAATTCAATCGTTTCACAAGTAATGTACCGCACAGGTTCACAATGCATTACCCTAATAGCTGACATTCTGTCCTTCTGTCTAAAGCCGGCTAGGAAAAAGCGTTAAAGTTAATGCAATAAAAATGATCCGTTTCATCAATGCTAGCTACCTTCCCCAGCTGAGATGATGGTGCCAAAGTAACAATGCCCCCAACCCAAATGTCGGCCAGCCATCCGAACACAACGGAAAGTTCAGTCTGTGTGTGGTGTTCGGTTGACATTTTGCACGCGCCAATTTTGCGCCGATTGACACCGAAATTGAATGCAAAAGTTTTACAATGCACTTTTCCCGGTGCGGTGCAATCGCATTGCTTTTCATTGCATTGTTATTATTGTTTTATTGCACAATGAACACAGAACAGGACGGGGTTTAATGGGGAAGGTAGTTTCTTTTTGCTTGTACAATTTGGCAGTAGTATAATACAGAAAAAATAATTTCATTGTGTTTTAGGTAATGGTTTCGAGGTAGCAACGATTATGCAAAACGTCAGGAATGTTAAATTGTGTTTTAATGCAGATTTGCAAGGATAATCAATTCATTAAGTTTGATCAGATGGGTAATTCTGTTTTAAGAAGATTCCTCCATTTTCATAACCACTTCTTATCTCGCTTGCTTATACGCAACAATCAATATACAGATGGACAAATAATGGATGATAGGCCTAAGTACTTGCGTTGAACAAATATTGAGGTTGCAAAAATAGAAGTTTGTGTTAACGGTCCCGGTTGCTAGAACTACGAACAATATAGGACGAGGATATTGAGGTTTTAGAGTAAAAGCAGAACTAGGAGATGTGATACCAAACTGCTAAGTTAGAATTTTCTGTATTGTGGTCGTTGGTGGAACTCATCACATGGTGACTTTGTTGGTGAAAGTAATGATGTAGAAAATAGCTAAAGTAAGTAGACTGCATCAAGTATTATATTTTTCTAAGGCTTGATCATTCCTGATATCATGAAGCAAATAGCTATTCGGATAAACTTCGGCTTATCAATCTGGATCGACCATTTTTGAGCTAGACACTTTTGTACTATACTCTCTATACTTGTTGTAGAGACTACAATCACACCTTTATTCATACCCTATATTTGTGTGTAGCTAGGAACTCTGCATGCTATATCCATAGTATGGTTTGATGTAGATCTCAACTTGTGAAAACAGTTAGATTCTATTCTGCGCAGGTGAATAAAATAACACAAACCAAAATGTTAAAATACGCAATTAAATGTTCAACGTTAAATAAAATAATAAAATAAAAATTAAACTAGGCATAATGATTGTAGTACAAGATTGGGAGAAAAGTATACAGTTGATTTCTTTACATATGTATAGTATCGACGTCTAGAAACGAATTGAAGAAATGATCTTCACTACGTTCTGTAGACTGGATCCTTGTAGACTTAATAGAGCACTTAAAAAAAGTTTTTAGAGTATTCAAGAATGACAAAATTAATTTTCTCGCTAAGAAATTTTGAACTCTAGAAAACGGTTTTAAGAAACGGTCTTAACTGCTTTCTATGGAAGGGACCCTTTTGGTCATAGCATGGCTGTATTATTGTTTTATTGGGGCATAAAAACAATATAAGACTTAAAACCTGTCCTAATGAAATGACAACCGCAGTATTGCAATAACTATGATAAAATTTATAATGTTTCTTGGGAATGTTATTACTGATCCTCTCCACATGCCACGCTTGTTCCAAGTCGCTCTTGAAGTATTGCTATTGATAGTACTTTGCAGGGTTGCGCTACACAGGTACATCCTGTAAAAGCTATGACCAGTGATTAAGAAGTTCTCCTCTATGCGCTCTCTCTACACCCTTACACACCATACTTCTGACTTGTGAATAAAAACTATCATATACTCCTGGATAAGCTGTCACAATATTTTTCTATCGTGGTGATAGGTTGCGATCTTGGAACAAATCCAATATTTATGTTCAACATCGTGAAAACCGACTATTGAAACACAATTCCATTTTTAGTTATTTCACTTCGCTTGTTTAAAGTTATTTTTAAATTATTTACAGTTTATATTTCTATGTACACTTCTTCTTAAATGCTGGTGTACATATATCTATCGACGAACTTGACCAACAAAGGCCAAGCCAACGTCAGTAATAATTTAAAATCAGATGCAAAAATACGTGGTGAAAGTTTCTGATGCGTTACTGGTTTTTTTCATTCATATAGATCGGCCGTATTGCTTGGCCTGACTGAGAAGTATGCGAAACATTATCTTTTAATTTATTATATGAATCACACAAGGATATTTGTTCGTACACACAAGGATATTTGCTTCATTTTGATTTGCATATTTATAATATTGTGATGCGTACTATAATGAAAATAATAACTGTACATTTTACTGCATTACAAAATAGCTTCAATTTTGCTCATCATCGCGTATGCTTGTTGTGAGAAATGCTTATTGTGAGATGCTTGTCGTAACGTGGCACATTTAATTAGATCTCTATAGAAATTATTTTACATTAGACTAACGCAGACAAAACATCCAACATTTTATATGCATCGTTTGCAACGGTATGCGTTTTATGCTTACATCCTTCAGAGCTCTACAAAATAGTGCGTAACCTTTGCCAACGAGCCGCCATTAGTAATGATTTTTTTTGCTGCTGTTGTTTTGCATTCCATTCAGTGCATAACGTACGCCATGTTGGAATGGTACACGGCCATAACGGCAACAACTAATCGGAATCGTACAAACAAACACATCAACTATAGTCGGACAGCAGCCACAGCGTTGAGCTGCTTTTAGTTGACTGCGAACGAGCATAAAAGAACTTGGTATGTTGCAAAGAACTGCACTGCTTGAAAAAGATCCATACTGTGGGGATCACTGTGGCACGGCAAAAGAGCAGGGCAGCCGAGTACGGACAAACAAAAAAATCAGCAAAACTGGAATAGAAAATAGTACCAGGGCTGGTGCCGCAAGAGTGCGAAGGGGCGGTCGCTGTACAGTACCGGGGAGCAGCACTTTTTTATTACCTCGACCATGCAGTAAAGTTTGCAATGCTACAAGCCGCACATAAAAGGCAGTTTGTTCAGTTTGCTCGTTATGGAAAAATATTAAAAAATGGTATTCCATACGGTTTGTAGCGAATATAAATAAACGAGCGCACCGTACGGACATAGCACCGTGCACGTGCCACCCGGGCGGGCACGAAGAATGTGTCTGGGTGCAATGGGTGAGATCCGCACCATGAAAGATGACCCAATGGGAAACGTTGGGCACCTATCCGAGGGAACCCAACCCAGCGCTTGACGTTGAAGGTGATGTTGGCTGGCAAGCTGGCTGGCAGTTTCAACAGCGAGACCGGCATCGCGCAAGGATATGAAAGGATGTGTGTTTAGTTTTTAGCTCGCTCCGGGCCACTAGTACCACGCTTGGGTGCCGGTAGATAAAGGTACCGATGATAAACTCGCCTCGTTCGGTCGTCCATTTGTAAAACCATGCTGGATCATGGTTGTTGTGGAGCAGGATCTCGGTTCGGTTGGATAAAAGGATGCACAGATGGTCTCGTTTGTTCGGGTCGATAGCGAGCACCAAGTGGGTACTGGAAATGGAAGCTGCTCCTACCGAAGACACGGGTGTCGGGGTGCAAATGGCCAAAGGTATGGGGCAACTATTGGCTACAGAAACTACTCCGGAAATAGTAGTTTTTGATAAAAGCTGTTGTGGTATTTTTAACGTCCTCACATTTGCACATAGGAACTTTTCTTTACAACGCGCGGCATGCCGACCTATTATGTGAATGTTGTAATGAGTTGTTTTAATTAAGCGCTACACAGTGAAAAATATCAAAATTTCAAATTTTCTTCTCTAATTTGCCAGAAGCAATGCTTGACACACGCGAAAATAGTGTTTAACCTTTAGTTTTAGCTTTTGTACCTCCGATGTTGCACACCAAAAGCTACCAATCGGTTGTGTGGGGCTAGAGAAAACTGAATTGCTTCATGAAGATCAATCAAAGAATAAAATAACAGATGAGTTTTATTGGATGTGAATTGAATCGAACACATTATAATTGGATTCCTGCAGATTATTTCGCTACCGTGAATGTGATAAAAAAGCTTAAATAAACAAATTAATTATTTTTATTGGTTAAAAAAACACACAAACACACACACACATCCGGAACCGATACAATTATTGGAAACTACAAGACCGAATATTCTATTCATAACATTGAGCATTTCTCAATCATCGATATTGGATCGGGTTTGGGCGGGTGAATGAGAAATTACTTCTATGAAAATGACTCTTTTATGAATTAATTATACTGTAACGTTCTCGAGCCTATAAAATGAACAACTCGCATCGATAAACCACAATGGAACACCGATGTGGAGTACATTTACATCCTTGATGATGGAGGAAAATTATGATCGGGACGCAGCAATCAACTTGTCGGTACCGGTATTATGCCAGCAAATACAATGGGCTGCTTCTGCCCGTCAGTCAGTCTCATAGTTCCGACTTCTACACAGTAGGCCGACCACTGCCACAATGGCTCCCCCCTGGGTGATGGCATCATTTAACGATCGTAGAACCCGCTATCCACTGTCCACCGTCAGTTCCTTGCAGCTTTCATCATTGCTGGAGTGCACTGTGGATGCTGGGGATGCGTAAAATCCGAGTACGATATTAAATCGTAATAGCTGTCAGATATGTTTATGTCGTTTTAAAATTTTAATGTCAACATTATTATGTTGAAGCAGTCATAATTTGTGTGCTGCTCCACTCCATCTCCCCAGCCCAGGTCGTTTAATGATATTGGTTGGTTCTCCGAAAACCAATCTCCACTCCAATTGCACACTCCACCGTTTGCACTCTTCCCACCGCAATCACACGGGAATATTGTTGGTTTGAAAATAACAATATGTACAGCTCATTGCAGGCTCGAGCCTTCAAATACTGCCTGGCAGCGGTAGGTATCATCCTATCATCAGGAGCCAGGATGCATCGAAATGGTGCGATAAATTTTTTCTCACAGCATGTGTACCCTTCTTCCCACACACATGCATACACGCCTGTCCGCCTGTCTCGGCGTGCCAGTTTCGTGGCCAACGCAGCATGGTGCACCGATGCGGTAGCAAATTTGAATAATATATTTAAATGGCATAAATATTTTCGTTATTTGTTTACAACTCGATTTATTAATATAATACCATGTAATTCATTTCACTTCTGATCGCAATCAGCAGAAATGTGCGTATGCGCGCGATGCGGTGCATCGTTGCAGGGCATTTTGCCGTTCTTGCATTTGCGTGAATTCTAAGGGGGATGCCGGGACAGTCGAGAAAGAGAGAGAGAGAAAGGAGGAATTTCAATTTAATCCGATCCGATTGCTACCGTTTGCCCATAGCCGTCCCGGTAGCTCTTTCCACTGTTACATGGCTGCGGATGACGATGGAAATTAAAGCTGCACAATTGTACTGCCATTAAGGTGACAGCTTTCTTACTTATTTTTATGGAATGTATTGATGAATTTTGTTTTAGAATATTAATAAAAAGTAAAAAGCTTCTATTGTTTGTGTAATTATTGTTTTGTAAGTGTTTCAAACAAGCTGACATTTAAAAAATAATAATCATGATATCATAAAGAAAATGTAAATCGAACCGAAACCGAAACTTAAGTGTTGACGCATTTTCGTTGATGTTATGCGAGCCCTAAAGTTTATTCGTTGTCTTAATCGAATTCATAACACCACTTTCACTTCCTGTAACCGCATAAATAGTTTTGGTGTTACATTTAAACTTGCAAATCGTCTTTCAAAATAACGATACACTGATAATAATACAGCAAACAATAAATAATATGTTTTGAAATATTATTAAAATACTAAAAAAAAGTTTTGAAGAAATTTAAGATAAACATATAATTTTTTTATATGTTTAATCTTTTTATTATTACTACACTTCATTGGCAGAAATCTTCGATCGATCTTGACAAAAGGAATTAAAAAAAAATTGTATCCTTTCTTTACACAAATTTCTTGCCAAAAGAGGGTTCATAAGTGAAATAATAGACAATTGTTTCTGAATTAGAAGATGAAATTAGTAAAACATGATTACTATAAACGCACAACAGTGTTTGTCTGTTTCACTGCAAGAAATGCAAAGGCAAAGGAACGATGAAAAGTATGATATGAAACAATATATACTTTTACTGTTGGCACTGCAACCTCGTCAGGGCCCAAAGTCTCTCAATTCCTGTAGTTGATTATAGCCTAGTAGCTGAATAGTCAGCCCTATGTATACACTATGCATTATACCGATTTTAAATAGCTTGACTTGAAGTATTATATTACAGTGTTATAACAAAATATGTGTGATTAAAATACGTCTCTATGCATGTAAATTGATCATAACTCTCGTGTAAAGTAAACTCGTCACATCGTCTGCAAGATCGGGGAACGTTGGACTGGTTATCCGGCCGACGAATAGCGGTGGCCTGCGCAAGACGGCGTCTGTCATCGTGTAGACAACAGCGACATCTCGTGTAAAGTAAACTCGTCCCATCGTCTGCAAGATCGGGGAACGTTGGACTGGTTATCCGGCCGACGAATAGCGGTGGCCTGCGCAAGACGGCGTCTGTCATCGTGTAGACAACAGCGACAACATCAATCATAAAATTTAATGGGATAACATAAACAGGAAACGGCAATACAAAGGACAAACGACCTCACTCGCACACTTCTGTAAAGCTCTAGGACACGTAGCGCGTAGAGCTACCATCGCGCTCGTCGGTTCCTTTGAACGACCCGGGTTCGACTGAAGCGAGAAAGGCAGGCTAGGCTAGCTGGCTGGCTGTGGGGTGATTCCGAAAGCTTTCTTCATCAGTTCGATGGATCACATAGATCGGTGTGAAGATGGTGGTTTAGCATGAGCGAAGGACGCCCCTAGCGCGAATGATCATTCCTCACCACCATCTCCATCATCATCATCATCATCGTCATCATCGTTCGTAGCGGCAGCATAGCCACCGCCGTTCGTATGGAAAACTTTGAACATCCATAACGAGATTGTACGCATTTAACGATCCTCCACGGTGTATGAATCATCAGTCCTAGGTCCCACAATAGCACCGGGTATCGGGATGCTAAATGGGGGATTGTGGGGCGGATGGTGGGATGCGGAACGCTCGTTTTAAAAGAGCCCTTGTAGATACACGAGTCCTAAAAAGGGGAACAGTGGAACAGGTTGCCGACGTCGCCATTGCCAGCGTGCACGGTCCTTAAGGAGCAATTTGAGCGAGCAGTATGAAAACGAAATGCCTTTGATTTTCCGGTTCGCCTTTGATCTCTTTGGTAACATTTCCACCGGCGCACAGCCATGACCTCCCGACCGACCAGCTATGAGGCACCAACGAGATTTGAAAAACGGACTGCGGATGCAAAGCAGTGGCGCGGTACACAGCAAAAATGTACGCTTGAAGTGAACACGAAATGTTTTAAAACAAATTAAAAATATCAATAAACTTACAGCTCCCAGACTAAGTCGGCCGGCGGGAATGACTACCGGGGCGAGCAGGACGGTTCCTTCGTTTGTTCGCTACGATGTTAACTTTTCAAACAAACGATCGTTAAATCTGGCTCAATGTTCAACGATGGTAATGGTTGTACAGCTATTCACATGTTACAGGTTCTTGTAAAAGTTAAGTTTATTTGCACCATCTTGATAAACAAAAACTATGTTAAAATTAATACTTCGTGAATAAACTTATCAACAAGAAACTAACCAACCAAAATCCTCCAAGCGCAATGCGAAAGCACCTCCTACATTGCGATTATCGAAACAATTTCTGTTGTTCACGGAATGATTCAAACACGGAACATTGAAACGGGCTTCACGTAATCGTGTCATTTTTTCGGCATAAAATGAAAGAGAAGAAAAAATGTCTAAATAATCAGTAAGCTGGATTGAATCGCGATGATAGCTACATGCAGAAAATGGTGCAACATTTCCATACACGGCATAAGCTGCCCACACAAAAAAAGCACAAACACAGGATGGAAATCCTTCCCGATAATCCTTTATGTTGGTTCGTTCGGTATGCGATATTGATTCTGAAGGCTTTGGTTCCCGCTGCACCTACACTCTGCGCTGCTCACTTCATGCATGTTTTCGCAACCAACGCTAGCCCAGCACAACCATACGGCACACTTCATCGTACAATCGGCAGCGGAAATCCTGCTGCACACAAAAGCATCACAATAGCGTGATCGAACAATAAAGAAACCGATCGCATCGGCATGTGTATCATTATCCCAACTTTATATCCTTTTGCTTGTTTGGTCCATCCGTTGTGAAAGGTGGAAAACAATTCCGCGGGAACAATTGCACGAAAAATGATGGTGCACGGTGCGTTTCTGGCTGCGTTTCGTATGCTCGTTTGTGCGCTGCTATTGCTACAACGATTCCAGCCTGGCCGGGAGAAATGGCTAACCTGCCAGCCAGCCAGCCAGACACTCACAATTGGACGGGAAACAGTCATGCAAACGGCACATAAGTTTCTGTTTAAAAGTGAAAAACAAAAACTGGGCACTGGCTACAGGCTTAGCATGGCACACGGTACGAATACAATGGACAGTATGGAGAATGAATATTTTTAATACAACAAAATCATTTGCACACACCAGCAGCAGGTTTTGGGCAGCGTAAACTATTGTAGACTTCAAAACGCATTAAAAATCCCGGCAGTGCATGGCGCATACAGCGTGAAACAAGTCACATTCGTGACTAGTAGTATAAGCGGATTTGAAAAGTTATTTCATACTCTTTGCACTTTTATTTGTACTTTTGTTGTGCCACAAAATTTATATTTGAAATGATGTTTTGTGGCGCCATATACGACACAGTTGTACACCGTGCCATGAAACATCACGAAACGGCGAATAACGAAGATATGCATAACAATCTGCTATAGCCAAAACAGTGGAGGAATTGTAATTACAGATTTGCTACAGAAAAGTCGGGAATAGTGAGGAGCATGGAAGAAGTTGATCCATGTATCCGAATATCCGTCCAAACAGTGAAGCATATCCCAGGCCAGATGGATAGTCGGTATACAAAAACACCATCGATGTCTGTGATGAAGCATATGAAAATATGTTTACGACAATCAGTAGTGACTAATATAATTTTTAATACAAACGTTTATCGGGGAACTGGTAGTAATTGTCGTTTAGGCCTAGAAAAGGTGATAAAATATACTATATGTACGACAATCATGGCTAAGGTCTTAGCTAACTGTCAAAAGTTGGGCTGGAAGGAGTGGCAGTATATTTGCCGACTAATCATTCGCGCAAAATTTAATCCAAGGAGTCATTTGTGCGTTGGGTGGTCCGATGGTAGAGGATATGGGGCGCCGGTCTTCACAGGGCGGGACCGGGAATTGAATCACAATCACTGACTATCCAACTGTGTAATATCGATAAGTCTAATAAACCACTAGATGGTCAGCATGACCTAACAACTCGTAAAGCCAAGAAGAAGTTATTCATGTGCTCTCCAAAATAACTTAAATTTTGAATTTAAAATTTGTCAAAGTTCCATAAGGTCCTAGTTGCTCAGTAGTTAACCTAGAGTCTTTTATTTGTAATAGTAACAAGATTACATTTGTGTTGTTGTTTAGTTCATTCTGTTGTCCTTAGCTCACCAGGAATATGTTGATAGAACTATGTACATCGATCAGACGATGGTTCAAATTTACACTCTAACCTTGAAGGTGGTGTGCCAATCATTTGCATCTCATTGCGTATGGTAACAAAACAGATAATCAATACAGAGAGTTTCATGATCGTGTTACGAGCGAAGTCAAGGTACGTAGCGTCCATGGCACACCTTCTTGTACATTCCCATCTGGCGCACGCAACCAATGTCTACAGTAACTACAAAAATAAACATACAAACAAGAAACGGCATAAAACAACGATCCTTGCTGCATGAAGCCGATGTGTGGTATTACACCGCCTAACGGCGTACCGTCACCAGAAGGATGTCATCGTTGTTGATGGTTCGTTGCTGGTGCTACCGAAAGACCATGCCAACCATCTTCTGAACCACTCGGAGAGATGGAAAGAGAGTAGAGAAATCCACTTTGTATTGTGTCGGTCTTTGACAGGGAAGGCTGCAGTAAGAGATCCATGTTTTGGTCGGGTATGTTTGTTTGCGTAGCGTTTGTGTACTACGCGGACTAGCTGCGGAGTAGCTTTAGCCGGGTGGGCAAACTTTGAGCAGGGAAAGCATACCTAGGGTGTTCAAACCTTGTGACATATGTACTATACATGGCTTTCAGAATATTCATCGATTGTATTGCATGTATATCAGAAGAAGCACCTGAAGAATAAAATTAAACGGGATAGGATTTCACGTTTTTGAATTAGTGAAATAAAGCCTTCGAACAAATATAACAGGCCACGAATGACAGAAGTGCTTCGAATCTTTAAGTAGATACTTAGCAAAGCAACCCTGCATGCAGCACCTTGAATATGTGTTGAACTAGAGGGCCGAAATGCATCACAAGCTACTGTCGTACACAACTAACGCGGGCGAAAAATATGGACGAAAAGTTAGAATCGTCAGAAAAGCACGGGCAGTAGCGACGAGAGCAAGATTCAGGAACGAGAGCTTCTCTAAACCTTGAGTTTTCCAACGACCATCACGGTGCAGCACTAAAATAGAGCACGATCCTAGCAAGAGAGCATAAAATGTGGAACTTCTGTTTTGGGGTATTGTTGATGATGTTGTTCACTGTTTGCTGGTTGTGTATGTAAATGGGTTTGGTTTCGCTTGTTTGACCACGCCTTCGGATGGTCTTTGGAGCAAAACTGTGGGAACTGGAGTTTGGTTGACAGGTGGATGAGTTTGGAGCCGACGAGATGAAGCCGATGGTGTCTGTCAGTACGCAGACCTTTGAGATCGTTGAGCTGAGGAAGCTGTACGTAACAGTTTTCCTACACAATGCCCTTTGCTCATGTAACAACGAAGGGGCAGATGCAGGTGGCAGCGGACAACAACAGAACAAACGAATGGACACGCAGAGATACACGGGTGTGACATAAGGTGGCACAACTCACGGCATCGAGGTGGAAAGTTGCTTGTACGGTTCGAGCCCATGATGGATTAACAAGACACCAAATAAAGGAGCATTTACTTAAATTCTAACACCAGGTTTCTTTTTGATCAAATTTACAGAACAGCAGGTATTAGTAATTTGTAGCTTATGAGGAATCTCCAATGTCCTTCCGTAATTATAGTTCTTTTGTTTTGGAACTCAGGCCATATCTGGCTTTACTTAACTTTATCTGCGTTCAACGAAAGGTCGAAAAAAAAATTCATACATGTTTTATTGTGAGAAAGAATTACCTACCGGGGAGTGAAAAACATATCAACATCTAGGTCCAAATATAGATAACATAGTAATCGTGGCAGACATCGCTCTTTTTGCCCATTGTCATAGATGTTACCATTCCTGACATTTCTCCCAGTCTGTCTCCTGTTCATTGTCTGTTCCAGTACCGGTTCATGAATAATTCGAATCTTCTTGTTATACCATCATGAGTAGCAGTTGTCTACTGTGTGTGTGGTGGGTGCTTGTAAACAAAAGTCCCCCAACACGCAAACACCAACACGTTTCCTGCACAGTAACGGCCGGTGACAAATCAGATCGTTTTGCTGGTCCTGCATAATATAAGATGCTGCTGGGATTGCAGTGTTAGGGACGACATACGCACCGGCATTCGTATGTCAGCGAAAATTCTTATCTTTCATCGCGCTGCCAGACGGATTGATTGACTGACGAGTAAAACAACAAATCATCCCACCACCAAAAATCTCTAAATCCTCACCGGAGTTGTCCGGAGCAAAAGTTCACGGTGCGTGGAGGGCCTTTTGGAGTGGAAGTACTTTTTTCTTCAATTTCAAAGTAGGAGACAACTCAAAAGATGATGTGTTGATGTTATGTCTTAAAGCTTTTACTGTAGTGTAGAAAACGATTATTATTATTATTTTATTTTTTTTATTCATATAGAACGGCCTGGGAAAACGATTATTAATGTATTATAAAGAATTTACTAGTGTATAAAAACCCATCAACTCACCACGAGACAGGCAAAGCTCAAATTATAATGATAATCAAGTAGCAGTTATTGAAAAGCGTTAAAACTTATCGATATTTGTGATGTATTAAGAATGCAACCTAGCAAAAAAACGACTCGTGTCTCGATCTTTAGGGCGATTGAGAGCTGTCTTGATTGTGGTGAATAACCTCCATCAAAAATGTCCCATCCAGCAGTATCGTCGTTCATCATTTCAACACGATACCGTACAACACCGGACATTTGACAGGTGGATGAGTTTGGAGCCGACGAGATGAAGCCGATGGTGTCTGTCAGTACGCAGACCTTTGAGATCGTTGAGCTGAGGAAGCTGTACGTAACAGTTTTCCTACACAATGCCCTTTGCTCATGTAACAACGAAGGGGCAGATGCAGGTGGCAGCGGACAACAACAGAACAAACGAATGGACACGCAGAGATACACGGGTGTGACATAAGGTGGCACAACTCACGGCATCGAGGTGGAAAGTTGCTTGTACGGTTCGAGCCCATGATGGATTAACAAGACACCAAATAAAGGAGCATTTACTTAAATTCTAACACCAGGTTTCTTTTTGATCAAATTTACAGAACAGCAGGTATTAGTAATTTGTAGCTTATGAGGAATCTCCAATGTCCTTCCGTAATTATAGTTCTTTTGTTTTGGAACTCAGGCCATATCTGGCTTTACTTAACTTTATCTGCGTTCAACGAAAGGTCGAAAAAAAATTCATACATGTTTTATTGTGAGAAAGAATTACCTACCGGGGAGTGAAAAACATATCAACATCTAGGTCCAAATATAGATAACATAGTAATCGTGGCAGACATCGCTCTTTTTGCCCATTGTCATAGATGTTACCATTCCTGACATTCCTTCCAGTCTGTCTCCTGTTCATTGTCTGTTCCAGTACCGGTTCATGAATAATTCGAATCTTCTTGTTATACCATCATGAGCAGCAGTTGTCTACTGTGTGTGGTGGGTGCTTGTAAACAAAAGTCCCCCAACACGCAAACACCAACACGTTTCCTGCACAGTAACGGCCGGTGACAAATCAGATCGTTTTGCTGGTCCTGCATAATATAAGATGCTGCTGGGATTGCAGTGTTAGGGACGACATACGCACCGGCATTCGTATGTCAGCGAAAATTCTTATCTTTCATCGCGCTGCCAGACGGATTGATTGACTGACGAGTAAAACAACAAATCATCCCACCACCAAAAATCTCTAAATCCTCACCGGAGTTGTCCGGAGCAAAAGTTCACGGTGCGTGGAGGGCCTTTTGGAGTGGAAGTACTTTTTTCTTCAATTTCAAAGTAGGAGACAACTCAAAAGATGATGTGTTGATGTTATGTCTTAAAGCTTTTACTGTAGTGTAGAAAACGATTATTATTATTATTTTATTTTTTTTATTCATATAGAACGGCCTGGGAAAACGATTATTAATGTATTATAAAGAATTTACTAGTGTATAAAAACCCATCAACTCACCACGAGACAGGCAAAGCTCAAATTATAATGATAATCAAGTAGCAGTTATTGAAAAGCGTTAAAACTTATCGATATTTGTGATGTATTAAGAATGCAACCTAGCAAAAAAACGACTCGTGTCTCGATCTTTAGGGCGATTGAGAGCTGTCTTGATTGTGGTGAATAACCTCCATCAAAAATGTCCCATCCAGCAGTATCGTCGTTCATCATTTCAACACGATACCGTACAACACCGGACATACAACCTCAATTATGCCGAAATCCCAGGAGCATGCTTGAAGGTCGACCATCGAGCTTGAACGAAAATGACATTTTTCCCCTTAATTACCTTCCGTGGAGCATCGAATGTTAATCTGACAGAAAGACACAGTTCCAGAAAGTAAGGTAGAAATAGAACAAACATGTAGAAGTCTTCACTAGCTGTCAGCTTTCGAGAAGGATTTGTGTGAGAGGTGTTGATAGGGACATTTTGGTCATGTTAGTTTTCTACGGCATGAGGTGCTTAAAGAATTACGATGTACGAAATCAATTCTGAAAGGACGTCCTGGCCGTAATGTTATAAAGAAATAGTTTTTTTTTTACTATTTTAATTCCAACAGTTTATATGACTGTTATAGGATATCAGTTTATTTCATGTCCTTTGAACTGCTCTTGACTGTGTGCCGTTACCCGGTTATGGTGATGTCGTACAGAAAAATGATGGATTGTCTGATATAATTGTAGTCGGATTTTCAAAAAGAATGTTGTCGACCGATCCTACAAAATCAAAAAGAAGCCGGAAAATATCTTTGAGTATATCAAACATCTAGTTCCTTAGAATTATTGTTGATATTTTAGTTTTTGGAACATTAATCTCTAATTCGAAATTTTCTATGGCCTTTCCGAGTTTTAGCTACAAAGAAGAGCTGTAAATCTATCATGTATATGTCATGTAAATGCCCAAGAGTGAGTTCTTGCAATAATTGTAAGAAACCGGCCGATCAATTGTAATAACAAATGTAATAGAGGTATTTGAAACATCTAATAACACTTACGCTCACACAAAAAGCACAAGCTGGATTGAAGCAAAAAAAAAAGGCTTTTACCAGATTTTCTGGAGGGCTTGAAGAATATGAAAAAGAAATAATTTACAGATGAGGCCACGAGTTTTCCGGCCATGATGAAACGAAGATGTATGTGTTGGAGACGAAAGTGTTTTTTGTCTGTGAGAATTACATTCCGTAACTAGGTAATTTGTCGTTTTCGTTAACTTTTTCTAGGTATAGGAAAACTTTGTACCGGCATTTTGGAGGAATGTGATCATTTTTGTGATTACTTTTTTCTCCAAATACGCAAATGCTAGGGCAATGGAACATTCATAGCCTTGAAAATGAATAAAATAAGTAAAATGATTTTACATTTCATTAACGGTGTGCTGAGCTGTGAAATTCCTTCCAGTTTGAACGTAAGTCCATCTTATTTTCCTAAGTTGTTTTACTTGTTTGTAGAAATTTTGTTATTTAACGTTTACTTAATGTAAGTTAATATGGAAACGTATGGCAGTAGAAACTAATACAATTCACACTAAATATATATATTGCCCCTGGAATGAACACGCTGCTGACGATAAATGTGCTCCCCGATACGCGCCGGGCCGACCAGTTTCCGATGAATGTTGACTCTGTAATTGATGATCAGAATCTGCATGTTTGTCAGTTATGCAAATTTATGCATCTGCAACGTAACGACTTTATCGGACGCTTCTTGTCATCAAACGTTAGCCCGGCTGCATAGACAACTGCGGGTGGAAGTATCTATCCGACGAGTGAAGGATTAATGCATATTAATCTTGTTGTTTCTGACAGGTTTATGCATGTCCGATAGATTTGCGTGTTCCATCGTTTTCTCATGCAACGTTTGGTGGTGTTAGTGTTGGTAATTAGCTAAAACATATTGTAAGTTAAAAAGGTTAGCAGTGCTTTTAGTTTATGTGTGGTAAAAAAACCCATACTAAACACTTTCACGTAACCTACAATAAACGAGAAAATCAATAGTCGAACACCAGCTTACTTACGTTGTAATTGTCGTTAAGAAATCGGCCGAACAATTGTTATTCCCACAGTCACAAGTGCTTGTTTGAATGAAGATTGCATCGCACTTTACGTTTATCATATCCTCATTGTCTTTACCGGATATGTGTGTGTGTGTGTGTAGGTTAATTTTTTCTTTTTAACAATAGTCACAAAATCCCCAGAATCTCGGATACGAAAGCATCTCGTCACCCCGGTGGATGAAGCTTGGTCATAAGAGCGTATTTCGGAGGGAACAGCATCCAGCCGTTGATACGATTCTAAATCTCTGTTGGAAGGGTGACCGGAAAGACGACCATTCGAGAAATGGCAGCAAGTACGCATTTCCGTCAAGCGGTGCAATGTGTATAGCATAAAAAAATGCGGTCACGTGTCGAGACAATCGTTATTGAATTTACAAATTTTCCCTAC
>KZ062187.1:102658-122976 GCA_002091835.1 Anopheles maculatus
TCCCTATTTGTTCCATTCATTCAGTGTTGCTGCGGGTTCGATTTGAAGGGCCACAGGGACTCTGCCAGATAACAGGGATCTGCGGGATTTTCAGGAAAGGAAGAGTGAATAAAAGTGGTGAAAAGGAAAACGGATAAATCTGGCGAAGAAGATGATGATGATGATGATGTTGATAATATCTTAATGTATAATAAATGAATCATTATTGCTTTCGTTCAACGATTGATCACACGTGCTAACAGAGTGCATGGGGCGCTATGGTTATGAAAGGAATGTGCAGAAATGTTTGCAAGAGTTAGGTTATATCCTACACCGTTACTTCACCTTGTTTCTAGTAAATATGAACTATAAACCTAGAGCTACTTTTCGAAAATAAAATAAGTTCTTCGCCCAGACTCTGTTACAAAATTAAGTGATGAACAGTTTTAAAGTTTTCCGCTTTTCTCAATTTAAAGTGGTGAGTAGACGTTGAGTTTAAATATATGAGAAAAATATTTCGACAGATTTTAAAATCATTGAAGCAACAAAAGTATGGAATTGAATATATTATTACGCGTATTCTTGGTTGAATGTCAAACTGCTGTCAACTAAGACTACTTTATCAAATTATAAGCTTTGAATAATGAATAAGTTATTAGGTCAAAGTTTGTAAAGCAGTACATTGCATACTTTATATAATATAGAATTTAAACACGATACAGTACGCAGGACTGACTATCCCGCTACGGGTAAATCTAAATCCTAAAAATGCTTGAAATAGGAGGCCATATTCAAAGGTTGTAGTGCCAAAGAAGAAGAAACACACGATAATATTAGTCAATAAACAGCAGGCATGAGCTAGCAGAGCATTAAGCCCAGACAAATCAGAAACTTTAAGTTAAAACTCAACAAGAATCGACCTGGAAATGTTTTTCGATTTATTTAATATGTGAAATTTATAACGAATTACGATACTCCTCTAAGATTATATTAAAACTACAATAACATTGAAAAAATTGTTATAGAGATAATATTGGTCTAATTTAGTTTAATCTTCCTTCATAACTTTTATAATATTTTTTTTAAACACCAATAAACTGCCACACACTGCCCGGGTTATGAGAGTACTCAGTAAGAAACAACACCCATTCGCCATTTTAGTTTCCAGCAACGACAGGGATACTTTTGCTTGTACCTCGTACACTTTCCCACCTTTGTCTTCGCTATGCTGTTCGCTATGCGCGTGTTTGTCTAATATTTCCAACCAACCGTAACCGTCCTTATCATTTTCGGGTACACGCTACATGCGCGAGCCGGCCCTACCACCCTCATCTACAAGGCCGGCATGACGGCACTGACCAAACATTTGGGAAACCCGTACTAGTACCCAGGATAGCCGAACCGTCGACCAATGGGGTACATCGGAGGCCGCAGCTTGTCGATCGGTTTTCCTCCTTCGCTGCCCTATCTATGTTTGCCAGTTCTTTTCTTCACCGTTTGGCGATGTTTCTCGGCGATTTTCCCCACTACCTACTCCCATGCACCGTGTGTGATCCCCACCGATCCCGTCCTATTTGTTCCCGTTTCAGTGCGGCCTTACAAATGGCTTTGTCAGAATAGGAGGGCCATACTGCGCTGTGCCAAGGAGCTGCAGGGAGAGCAAATGCGTCGCCGCCACGATTTGACTGCGGATTCAGTCATGCGTATAAATGTCAGTTGGAAAAACGGCACTCTTCACTGGTTACGCTTCATTTCCCCTTCGGATTTTCTATCAGCGGTACCGCAGCCAGCAGCAAACAGCCGCTGAAAGCAGCCCACCGGCAAACGACAAGTTTCACGCAGACGAATAATGGAAACACTCCCACATGCCGTCCTATAAATGGCGCCCACACGTACGATATCATCTCTTTCGCCCGGGATGCCATCCTGGCGACGCGACCAAAAACAATTCTCGTCGGTGTATGGTCTCAAAATAAAGAAGTGCAAAACGTAAGTGAAGAAAAAAAACTAGTAAACACATACAATTTGAACCAGAATCTCATGTCATGATTTGAAAATGCGAAAGAAAGCACGGAAAAATCGCACCACACTAGAGTAAACGATAGGCAAACATGATCGGAAAATCGGCAATGTTCGCGAAAGAATGAACCTTTGTGGTGGGCTGAACAACTAAGATGAACAAAATCAACGAAGAACAGCGAGGTCACATGTGCCTGTATGGCTGTAAGGATAGACGGCAAAGTGTTGAAATATCCTGGCGTTTTGTGAAGAGAAAGCGTTTTACGTACAATACATCCACGATTTGTTTTATTTCACTTAGCTCACATAGAGTCATATAACTTGAAATGAGAAATGATTAAAGTAAAACAGGTTCTAGAGTAGAACAACGCTACAAAAGTTTTCCAGATCATACAAACATATTGTTAACAGATTCTAGAACTGTTCGAACACGACGTATCTAACGTTAACCGAAAATTGTAAAAAATAGGTACGCTCAAGATAATTAGTACTTTAGATTCACTAGTTTGGCGGCCCGGTGGCCGATGCGACAGCTGCGCCGGTTTTCACACGGCAGGACCGGGGCTCAAGTCTCATCTGGGCCGTTCCCCCATAGTGAGGAATGACTATCCAACTATGCGGTAACAACAAGTCTAGTAAGCCAGAAATGGCAGGCATGACCTAAGAGGTCGTTAGGCCAAGAAAGAAGAAGAAGATTCACTAGTTTGATTGTTATTTATTCAACGAAAGAGACGAATGAAGTCAATTGCCTCAGTGTCTGTAAAATTAAAAAAAAAATTTCAACGATGTAGGAGTATCCAGTAACTGACTATCCAGCTACGGGTAAAGCTAAGTCACAGAAAGCTATTTAGATAATCAATAGACTGATACTTAACCTGTTTATTTAACCTGTTTTAAAGGACTTGTTTATTTCAGTACAAACCGAAAGTCTCGAGGCTGTTAAGGCTGGGTCAAACAAAGCGTATTCGCTAGGTATAATATTTTGCGAGTGTAATTTTTCTGTCAAAAACAATTATGCATTAACTAGGTTATAATAAGGCGGTTTGCATGCAAAATCATTTTGAAATTTTGAAATCTGCGAAGGCATTTATACCATACGGAGCGGCAAGTACGTTCGGTTGCGATATTTTCGGTCAACTGTTGAGTTTTTTCGATTATTTCGAATACGTTCGTATTTCACGTTTAGTGAAATGAATTGTGTATTTTCAAATGTATTCGTTGAAGAAATATGTGTAATCCGTGGTCACAAAATACCGGACAGCAAGTGACACTACAAAGCACAGACATCTAGTAGCCAGTGACATAAAATTTATGGGTACGCAAAACGTTTCGTTTGGTACTTAAAGGATGCTTTATGTTTACACAGATAAGTCAGATTTATTTTTGATAAAATTAAAGATTTTTTTCAATATCTTCTATAGAGCTTCTTAAGTAAAGTACAATCTTCGCACATTTCATTGGTTTCGAAAAACGAGCAACATTAGAATAAACGTCCCGAAAAATACGAAACTCCGTCGGAGCTTTGGTGTATCAGGTTTCACTGTATGTGCATGAGATGATTCGAATCTTTTACTCAGGTTTGTGCAAAAAGATCAACATATCCTTTCAGCCAGGGCTGCTCCCTATCAGTGCAGCGTAGCAACAACGCCCGTAAGAGAAAGACAAACAAACACAAACGCTTTGGGGCCAGAAAACGTACCTTTTCGGCAGAAGGACCCAACATGCCGAGTGAAAGTACACCACTACGAGCGGGATGGTACTATCTAACGGTGAGTGTGTATGTGATTTAAAATTATTTTCCGGATGGGCGGTTCCAGTTCAAAACAGCACACATCAGCGAGCACATAACGAAGTGGCCGGATCATGGTATTGGTTCGCATAGAATCATTGTCCTCTCTCACAGTCAGTTCTCCCCTTTCCGTTGGTTCCCCTTCCGACCGTTGGCTTTTGCCCGCTGTGGAGAGGACACCCTCAGCTCACAGCTAGTGAATATTCCAAACCAACACATGCACGATGTGCCTTTCCCAAATGATGTCGATAGGAGCGATAAAATTGAATGAATGGCTTATATTTTTTTCCTCTTCTTCTTTTAGCAGTGGCAGCAGTACTCCAAACCACGAACACATGCAAACGCGAGTCAGCAGGACGGGAATTCCTGACCTGCCTATCTGCCCGTCTGCCAGGCACGGGATGTGGCGCTGTGTGCGTCCGAACCTGACCGTAGTGCCATTGCGCAGAAACCGCAGTGTGCGTCCACGAAGGTAAAAAGCAGTGGGAGTGTGTATAAATGAACAATCTCCAGCCCTCGGAGAGCTCGGCACGGAGATGTTGTACAGTGGATGCATGGGCAAACCAGGATGGTGGTGGTTGCTGGGATGCAAGCAAGCAAGCCGGGCAGAGTTTGGTGAGTTTGCGGACATGATGAGTTTCCGCTTCGTGCTCGCCAAAGTGAAAGCGCAACAATTTCTTTTTGTATGAGTAACTCCGGGCTTACTCACATAGAAAATCTGGAGATATATGTTGCATGCTCAGGCGCGATGCTTGTTTATGTATGGATGGCTGGTTCCATGTGTTGTGCCGAGCGGGATCCGAACGACCGTACCCGATCCGAGCCGAACTCCAGCTACCAGCACAAAGGACGACGATGGTCCCCATTTGGTCCTTGAGCGGACGTATTCCCCAGGTGGTTGAGTCTGTTTTTCCTTCTCACTCCCATACACACGCAAACTTTCACACACACACACACACATGGTTGCTGGGATGCAAGCAAGCAAGCCGGGCAGAGTTTGGTGAGTTTGCGGACATGATGAGTTTCCGCTTCGTGCTCGCCAAAGTGAAAGCGCAACAATTTCTTTTTGTATGAGTAACTCCGGGCTTACTCACATAGAAAATCTGGAGATATATGTTGCATGCTCAGGCGCGATGCTTGTTTATGTATGGATGGCTGGTTCCATGTGTTGTGCCGAGCGGGATCCGAACGACCGTACCCGATCCGAGCCGAACTCCAGCTACCAGCACAAAGGACGACGATGGTCCCCATTTGGTCCTTGAGCGGACGTATTCCCCAGGTGGTTGAGTCTGTTTTTCCTTCTCCCTCCCATACACACGCAAACTTTCACACACACACACACACATACAGACAGCCTCTCCCCATTGACTTTGGCAACAGGAAAACCCATGCTGAGCTGATCTGATATTCAACTACACTGGCTCGTGCCGTGTTCGAGCGCTGTCAGAGTATGTTTATGTAATGTCAGCCCCACGGTCGGATGTTCCGGGCGCACTCGAACTGAAAATCCGACACAGTTGCGCGACAGAGTGAAAAGCGAACGAATCCCACCGCTACTACCACCACCCATCCTGGAAACTCCTTATGTCCCTACCAGCTCCAAACATCCACGGTCACGGTGTCTCGCTCTCACCGCGAATGATTTCGTTTGCGCACGGATGGGCGTGCTGGAAAATATTTTCCACGCCACTTTTCCGCAACTTCCGTCCAAAGATCTTGACTTCAGCATGATGGGTTGGAGGGCATGGTGGCCGGACGAAACAGCAACTCCCCGGTGGAGCTAAAAAACCGCAGCAACAGCAACGGTGGCGGCGTGTTCCGACGGTGTTCGTTCGTGTTTGAATCGTTTCGAAAGTGAAGACGACGACTGTTCCGCCCTCCGAACTTTTGTGGGAAAGAAAGGACGCTCGCTTAACCACTGGAGCCACAAACACAAACAATAATTTTCCAGTGTTTGTATGCGCTGGAGGTTGTGTTTCAGATGGGATTTTTTTTTTATTTCCTTCGTCTCAGTTTTGTGCACAATGATCAACGAGACATTAGAACCTTTCTTTTATGATGTGAAGAAACTTTTCCTGCACAGATAACAAAAACGTGTCGAGAATGTTTGTCATGTCTGAGCCTTTTGTCTCTAAACTTGCAGCAAACATTTTTGATTGACATTGACGCTTTTATTGGGCCGATAAAAAGGAATTCCTTCCATAAATCAATGCAATCTAAGCCGGGACTTTGGGATTGGTTCATATGCAAAGAAGGTTTGCCTTCGAACGTCTTCCAGCTGCAGCTCCCTGGAATGGGATGCTCATATTTTGTTATTCATTGTTTATGGACGTAATAAAGTGTCCATAGATCATTATCGATTTATGAGATTCCCTTTTGAGTTAAATGTTGTCACATTTTTGCTCAACCGTGTTGTTTCATATAACAGTGAAAGTGCACGATAGTCGATCCTTCCAAACGTGAATCGATTTACTAAACTGAAATACCGGCCAACCGTTCTAAACGCTCTTCTGACCCTGACCTAAAATTGAACGAATAATTATTTCGAATTATTTCCAACACATTACAAATGCTTCCCGTCTCACAATTTGACCCTACCCGCGTGGGTTGAAAGTAGTGCGCTCTTGCGTATGATAATCAATTTATCCGAAAATCAAACCAGTTAGCTACATCAACGTTCTCGCTCTAACGTAGTCTTCTTAAAAAAAGAAATATATTCTCCACTGTCAAAGGAGAGCGTTTACGCGAGCAACAACTTTTTTTTCCCTCTCATGCATCGTGTGCACAAAGGCGCACAAAAAATGGATAGCCGCTACACGTGAACCTATCCAACCGACGAGGCTCGTCTGTCACTCGACCGGATTGCAAATATCGCACACGCCAGAAAGTGGCATGTTTTATCGCGCAGTTTGTCCGGCCAACTCCCTCGTTGGCACTTTTTCAAAAACGTGCGTGCATGGCATTTCACCGAGCCTGGCCGGACGGAGTATGTGAACGCCGACCGGAAGGTGCCTATCGCGGGCTATCCTCGGCAAAGCTCGCACACGATGGCAAAACTTTCAACTCCAGTAGATTCACATGGTTTCTTCAACCGTGCGATAATAGGATGGTTTTTGTCGAAAAAAACAGCGTCCTTCATGCAGCGTGCGCATGGCCCAACCCGAGTCGAGGATCCACCGCTGAGAAAGGATTCCCGGACCCTGGATTGCTGAAGAAACATAATCCCTTCTCCAGCGAAAGTCCATCCTCTACCTCAACTGGCCCGCTATCGCTCTCTCTCTCTCTCTCTTTTTCTCTCTCGATCTGGTCTGACAAGCTCGCGCACGGCACTGCATCGCTGTGTTAGTATACCGTCTGGGGACGACAATTTTCTTCCGGTTCGTTGAGGCGTAACCCGATGCGCGTCAGTCGGAAAAATGGGAGTCAGACTGGAAAATTTGACTGCGCGCGCACCAAGGCACCCGTCATCATTGTCGTGATGATTGTTCTAAGCTAGAATGAAATCATATAAAATGACCAGCAGCCTCATGATAGGGCTTTCTCACTTGTGGCAACTACAAAGAAATGAAAACCCAAAAATACACACACACACCCATACGCACACATCCACCATAGACTTTGAAACTGGCCCAGAAACCAGAAGCACTTACCCTTGTGCCACCCCATACTGTCAGCAAACAGTCGGCGTGCGGGCATACAGGGTCGAGGAAACGAGACAGGCAGCAGCCTTCCGGTAGTGTAACCCGGGTCGCTGATTAGTAGACTGTACCAAATCTATTCCCTTTACGGTCTAGATGGCATCGGGTATCGAGCGACCGGGCCCGGTTCGAATTCGGTTCGTTTCGGGCGGCCGCAAACGTGGTACGGCGTACGTAAGACCGGTGCAAGGGCAAGGACATCCAGGGCGGTGGATGTGCCTGCTGGAGGATACGCTGCGCTCGTGAATGATCGTGTCGAACGGATCAGCGCCTCCACGTGAGTCCAATCTTCCGCACCAGAGAGATTTAGACATAAATTTTCATACCCCAGCAGTTACAGATGATTTCGTTCCAGATTCATCTGGCCAAACCGGCATCAGACGGCAATTTATGGCTTTTGCAGTTTCTTTTGTTCCATTTGTTTTTTTTTCAGTTTTGGTTTAAAGCTCTACGCCGGGTTTTGCGAATGAATGCAGTCCCGATAATGAGCTGGCTAGAACAATGCATTTTTATGAGATGTATTTACTCAAACTGCTGTACCTTGTCACGACTTCAGTACGGGTGGCTTGTAAGGATAACAACAACAGAGCGAATTCGATAGTGGTTTTTGCGATAGTAGACAATTGTCAGAGTACAGCGGATCCGAAACCCGTCGGCATTCTTGCAGCTTATTCAAGGAGTACAAGTACATGGAGACACGCCTGCTGTACTAAGGCTGCTACTAGGTATCAAAATTGATGTCAGTCCGTTTGCCGACTGCCAGTACTATTTCTACCGACGGTAAATTTAATATTCCTTCGTTTGTTTCGAGTGTTAGTGAAAAGTAAGAGTAAGTCTTATTAAAACAATGTTGATATGAGACGCAATAGTCGAAGCAAAGTCAATCTGGTCAATTTAGATTATATAAAACGGGATTTCTTGGCCTAACGACCTCTAAGGTCATGCCTGCCATTTTTGGCTTACCAGACTTATTGTTACCGCATAGTTGGATAGTCAGTCTTCACTGTGGGGGAACGGCCCAGATGAGACTTGAACCCCGGTCCTGTCGTGTGAAGACCGGCGCCGCTGTCGCATCTACCACCGGGCCGCCATCTACCAAAACAACATTATTTGAAGCAAATAAAGATAAGGATAGACATATTTTTAACGAAATTGCGAGATTTATTATTAGCTTTAATTCCATGGACTCAATATTTGAATTAAGATGAACGAACTTAACCGTAGAATGTAATGTATGTTAGATTGAAAATTAGGAAAATTCGGATGAATTACGGATGACTTGCATGGACTTAGCGAGAATTATTGAACATATGCCGTTGCTATTTAGAAGAGCAAATATGTTGTATTTTTTCGTTGTTCATTCTTTCATTGTACAATCCTTATCTCTCTTTCACATTTCCTGAAAATATCTATCCACTATATGAAATTTCCAATGAATTTCCTGTTTTTGTGCTCAATAAAAAACACAGATTTTGCCATGCAGTTTTGATATGTTCGGGAATGAGAACGGATATGGGTAAAATGATCACCTGTAGAAAATAATAAACAATCAAAAAGCACCACTAATCTATCTAGATACTACTGCTTTCACCGGTGTTGGATGCTTCGCAGCTTTCAATGCCTGTTTCATCTATTGGGTAATCCAAGATTTCTGGTTGCTCGTGCAATGGTAATTTGTTTGCATTTTTCTACCAAAATTCAATAACTTAAACAAAATGGACCAAATACCTGTGTCTGTCTTTCCATATGGTTTAGAGGTTAAAAGGCTTGGTAAAATAATACATTATATTTAGAAATTTTTAATTAAATCTTTTGATCAAAAAGTTCCTGCATATGTGCTACCTTCTATCGGATCTATCGAGTTCCGTGAATGAGAAATACTATTAGTATTAGAAAAGGAGCTTAGTTGGAGCAATAAATCGATAACCACTAATGAGACAAACCTTTCCTTGACAGTAACTAACCCAGTAGACTTACGACGGAGATACAGCGAAAAATAGAGAGTAGTATATTCTGGTGCCTTCTAAGACAAATATTCAAAACACTATTTACCATGTCTGATGGAATTCCCTAAAAATTACGATTTATCCATAATTTAATGCACAAAACTAACCTCGAATTTGCATATTTCGATACTAAATGTAGTCTCTATTAGGATTGTACTACTATAAATTATGATACTTGCCGGTTTCTGTCAACTCTTAGCATGTTTATAATTATGTTCAATTAGTTATTCACCTGTTTAGGCCTCCTGGAACGTGTAATGGGAAGTAACATCATTTAAGAGAAAGTGAACTGATATCAGTCACCAAACGGTATTAAAGTATCAGCATCTTTCCAATGACCATGGCAACGAGCAGATGCGAGTGACTATCTACCCAACTGACCGGTCCGATCCAATCTAGTCAACCTTCACCATCACTGGTAGACTGGTTCAGTGTCGTCCATTTCGATTCCGTCCATTGTACACGAAAAGCCGCACGAAACGTCCGTTGCTAGAACGGGTCTTATCATCCCAACCCCAATAGCTTTCGTGTCCGGCGGGGAACAAAATCCACGGCCACGTATACGTACGTATTATATCTGTTTCAGAAAAAAGCAAAACAACAAAGCACAGTAGCAAAACAAAACCAAACAAAAAAAATATACACATAAAACCTACACAATTGTTCAAGCGAAGAGGACGACCTGGACACAAGCGGCTGATATGCGCCATAGAATTTTGTGTTGATATTTTATACGCATGACTAATTTTAATCAAAAAATATCCCATTTTGTCCGTTGGCTGGAAAATTTTAACAAATAACAAAGAAACACCGGCAGAAAAGTGGGAGAAGAAAAGTTATGATAAAAACCCGTAGCTGCCATTGTGACGACGGAGCTCACGGAGCCGGCGGCTGTATTGGAGAATGGGATGAAGCACGATTTGCTAGCATTGTTTCCAAAAGCTTGGACATGGTTATGGTCGAGGGTAAGATAGTGCTTCGTGCCAGGATCTGCATCGGGTGCTCAGATTGAAGCGAAGGTGAAAGTCTTCAAAACTGTGGCATTAATAAAGACTTCATTTTGGATGGTATTATGATAATCGCTCTGTAGTAGCCAAATGTATGTTGGGGTTTCTTTGCCCCAAACTACATATAATTCTTATGACCGCTAAAGTATCCGTACGAAATTTGTACGGACCAGGAGAACAAAAATAAATGTGAAAACCTACCAATTTGGACAGTTTTGGATTGATTTAAACGGCGTACATCAACAAATTCTCGGGAGTGTAATTTTCACACAATTTATATTTCACTTCAAGCCTTTTTTAATTGAAACTCACACTACTTCGTGTTGGTTGTGTGCGACCCGGAAAGATCTATTACCTGACCAAAGGCATCCAGGCATTCTGGACACACTGACCCTGAATGCGTATGTTACCGTAATTGATTGTAATAGCTGTCGATTAATCCATTTCGGCAAAGTTCCCTGTTGATTTGTTACGGACATAGGCGTAGTAACTTCTGAGCAGCGGTAAATTACCGGACAAAACACATAAATTATATCGATCTTAATGGTACACGTTCAATGTTCAGAACATACACAATCTCGCAGAGAGAGAGAGAGAGAGAGAGAGAGCCACATACGATACAGTATGTGGTACAGTGTTAGAAGGATGTAAATAATAGAACACAATTAAAATACTGATTTTTCTGGTTTTTTGAATCCCACTTCAGGATGGGTACCGAAACAAACTCTCCAATTTTGTGCAAAATACTGACTGTTACCCACGAACCGGAACGGGAAAGGCGGTTTGAATAGAATGTGGGTTTTCGTGTAGCACATCGTTCAGCTATTACCGTCAAAGACATGAAAGTCGGGAATCAAATCTGGCTGAACGCGAAATTCAACGTATTTATTTTTTCATAAACCTTAAAATGTAAGTATCCTGCCTCATTCCGTTTCGTATAGACTTGCCTTACAGCCACACAAACACACACACACACACACATACACTTCTAACAAGAAATTTGGTGTTGTTTGCTGTTGAATATTCATCATACTAAGTGAAAGCTTTCACATTTTTGGGTGGAAAATAGGAAAAAATAGACAGTTTGTGATTTTTTTTTGTGTGTTTGTGCGGTTTGGGACGAGACATCACTTCGTAATGGCAAACAAGTTTCTCTTGCCATTAAGGTAATGAGTATTATGATGCCGGGTAAAAGCGTCCATTTTTTGGGGGCCGCAGACATGTGTGGTAGGAGATGCTTGGGTATGTTGAGCCACAAGAAACAAAACGAAGGAAACTCGTTATATGGGATTCGCACGATATTACACCACACAGCAGCATGCAAACATGTTTAAAATACATTGCCATATACACAAGCGCATTGCTACTTTGTATGGGAAAGGTATCTCTTTGCCTGTACATCTTATCTACTATGGGTCTCGTTTTATTTTTGTGTTTCTTGTGCAAATAGAAATAGCAAAGAAAGCATTCCTACTTTTTGTTGCAAGATATGGAAGATTCTGTTTTGTCCACAACGATCATTATATCATTATTACAAAAAGCGCAACTCTTTCACTTGACGGATCTTAAAAGCCGTTGTCATGAAAATACGCTAATTGTATGAGAAAGGCTTGCAATTAGATAAGTTCGCCGTAGGTGCGAATGGCATGCATACACACACTCCTAGAGACACTGCATTCGAAGAACACGCCACCATTGAGCATCCCTCTTACAAAAGAGCATACTTGTGCATACTTCGTTCGGTGATGGCAAACAAGATCTCTTATTCAAAAAAGAAGGGCCTTCAAGCTTTATGTTGTGCTAGATGCGTTTCCGTACGCAGCACAACATACACTAAGCGTCGTAAGGGCAATAGACAACGGCGAGTGTCGCCTAATGTTTTAATTAGCCACTCGCAACCATATTCATGCAGTGACGTAGCATCGTGTGTATGCTGTTTTCGTAAGCTGCATTGCACAAAGTCTCACATTTTAATGAAACAAGTGTTTCGGTGGTCGCTCATTTTTTTACAGCAAAGGAGTATAATAAGATGCATCCGCGAAGGCTTCGGTATTCATTTTTTAATTGCTACGAGAATGTCACGAGTATTCTAGAAACACAAAGGGGGTTGTCCATAAGTGGCGTTAAATTGAACAATTGGCATACTGGATTCCGAAGTGCATATAAGGAGTTTTACGAGTAACTTGAGTATGTGTTATCAATAGTGTTAGTAAAGAAGTGGAAAAAGATTGTACACATAAAAGAGTTTTGAATCATGCCAATATTAGTTTTAACTTCACATAACATAATATATCGAAATATGATCGAGAGTTAAATGTTAGGAATATTACACATATGACTTATTAATTTGGAGACTTTCACGCCTGTCGTACAATGTAAGGCTTTAACCTTACGTTTGTACTTCAAAAAACAGAAACAGAATATAGAAATACAATCAATAGATACTTTCCGTCCACTGATAATGATAACAAAAAATCTGGGATGTTGCCTTGTCCTGGTAACCAAACTAAAACAACTGCTGCCACCATACAGAAGGGTGGCTGTTACTGAAGCGTGTAGAAAGGATGCCACTGTTCTCTGCTAGGATCCGGGATACTAGGATCTCCAGTTAGTAACGCTATCGAGATAACGAGTTTAGTGTACGCCTGACGGTTACGTGCAGAATTCAGGGTTAAAAAAGCTTTTAATTGTGTGTTTGGTTTAGTGTTAGCTTTGTGAAGACAACAGCTAACTGATATGATGTGATTGGTTATTGCTTCACAGATATCATAAGATGATATCATCTTATTGGCGCGGCCCGGTGGTAGATGCGACAGCGGCGCCGGTCTTCACAAGGCAGGACCGGGGTTCAAGTCTCATCTGGGCCGTTCCCCCATAGTGAGGACTGACTATCCAACTATGCGGTAACAATAAGTCTAGTAAGCCAAGAATGGCATGCATGAACTAAACGGTCGTTAGGCCAAGAAAGAAGAAGAAGAGAGATATCATAAGGTATATCTAACGTTACGTGTTACGTTAAGTTCAACGCTTCTGTGAAACTATTTACTGTTTTGTTCAGGAACTATGCAAAAACAGTGTGATTTTTACATTCAAATGTAAAATTCCGCTAAGGGATATGTAAAATTTGATCATCCTGCTGCGAAATAACGTAAACCAACAAGAAAAAACTACGGTTCAATCCTATCATGGCTCTTCACCAAAAGGGAGCAAGTAAGTGGTTGATAGCATCATATAGAATTGTCCACTCCGTTATGGGCAATCCGAAAAATACAGTACGACAGTGCGTCGCAGTTACAAATCTTCGGCCACTGCCCCGGAAACAGCAGTGGATCCAACAACTTATCTACACAATGGGTTTTATGTTTCTCGATTTCCTTTCCGGTTTCCTGTGCCGGAGCGTTGGGTGTTGCCGACCACAGCCGGCACCACGGATCGATGGACCGGAGCGACTTTCTTCTACCCGAAACCGAATCTAGTAATGTTGGTCAAAAACAGTGAAAATAACAGTGAGGCGAAAAGATTTATAGACGGAAGAATAATTCAACCAACTAAATTCTCCCTGCCGGCTTCTTGCAGAACCCATTATCGACGAGTAGTGGCAGTGCCTTACATGTGCTGTCACATTCTCCGGGTGTTAGTTTGCTGTATTGTTTTGTCTACTAGTACATGTGCATTCTGCATGTTGCGTTTTGAAGCATTAAAAATGCAAAGTTCATAGGCATTGCTATCATAGAAACAGTTCTTGTAGCTGCATATTATCTTGTGCATATTAAAAACCTAAAGTTATACTGGATTCCGAAGTGCATATAAGGAGTTTTACGAGTAACTTGAGTATGTGTTATCAATAGTGTTAGTAAAGAAGTGGAAAAAGATTGTACACATAAAAGAGTTTTGAATCATGCCAATATTAGTTTTAACTTCACATAACATAATATATCGAAATATGATCGAGAGTTAAATGTTAGGAATATTACACATATGACTTATTAATTTGGAGACTTTCACGCCTGTCGTACAATGTAAGGCTTTAACCTTACGTTTGTACTTCAAAAAACAGAAACAGAATATAGAAATACAATCAATAGATACTTTCCGTCCACTGATAATGATAACAAAAAATCTGGGATGTTGCCTTGTCCTGGTAACCAAACTAAAACAACTGCTGCCACCATACAGAAGGGTGGCTGTTACTGAAGCGTGTAGAAAGGATGCCACTGTTCTCTGCTAGGATCCGGGATACTAGGATCTCCAGTTAGTAACGCTATCGAGATAACGAGTTTAGTGTACGCCTGACGGTTACGTGCAGAATTCAGGGTTAAAAAAGCTTTTAATTGTGTGTTTGGTTTAGTGTTAGCTTTGTGAAGACAACAGCTAACTGATATGATGTGATTGGTTATTGCTTCACAGATATCATAAGATGATATCATCTTATTGGCGCGGCCCGGTGGTAGATGCGACAGCGGCGCCGGTCTTCACAAGGCAGGACCGGGGTTCAAGTCTCATCTGGGCCGTTCCCCCATAGTGAGGACTGACTATCCAACTATGCGGTAACAATAAGTCTAGTAAGCCAAGAATGGCATGCATGAACTAAACGGTCGTTAGGCCAAGAAAGAAGAAGAAGAGAGATATCATAAGGTATATCTAACGTTACGTGTTACGTTAAGTTCAACGCTTCTGTGAAACTATTTACTGTTTTGTTCAGGAACTATGCAAAAACAGTGTGATTTTTACATTCAAATGTAAAATTCCGCTAAGGGATATGTAAAATTTGATCATCCTGCTGCGAAATAACGTAAACCAACAAGAAAAAACTACGGTTCAATCCTATCATGGCTCTTCACCAAAAGGGAGCAAGTAAGTGGTTGATAGCATCATATAGAATTGTCCACTCCGTTATGGGCAATCCGAAAAATACAGTACGACAGTGCGTCGCAGTTACAAATCTTCGGCCACTGCCCCGGAAACAGCAGTGGATCCAACAACTTATCTACACAATGGGTTTTATGTTTCTCGATTTCCTTTCCGGTTTCCTGTGCCGGAGCGTTGGGTGTTGCCGACCACAGCCGGCACCACGGATCGATGGACCGGAGCGACTTTCTTCTACCCGAAACCGAATCTAGTAATGTTGGTCAAAAACAGTGAAAATAACAGTGAGGCGAAAAGATTTATAGACGGAAGAATAATTCAACCAACTAAATTCTCCCTGCCGGCTTCTTGCAGAACCCATTATCGACGAGTAGTGGCAGTGCCTTACATGTGCTGTCACATTCTCCGGGTGTTAGTTTGCTGTATTGTTTTGTCTACTAGTACATGTGCATTCTGCATGTTGCGTTTTGAAGCATTAAAAATGCAAAGTTCATAGGCATTGCTATCATAGAAACAGTTCTTGTAGCTGCATATTATCTTGTGCATATTAAAAACCTAAAGTTAATATTGTACATGTCTAAAAGTGATGCAATACATTTCCAATGTCTCGTATCTATCAATATTTCCATATTGTTATTATTTATATTATACTACAAAAGCTACTGAATTATCCAGATGTTTCGGTAAGTGTAAGTTTTTACATGAGCTACATCTTAAAGCAGCACAAGCACGTCATTTCCTCACTCGTACTGGCCACCGTTTTCTAGCAAGTCCGTCACAATCTTTAATATGAATCATTCTCAACCAACCGATTCGAAATAAAATAGGCATTTGCTGGCAGGAAACAATCTTTCCCATTGCCAGGATCGGGTCCTGGCGTTCCGTTAGGCCTGCTGTCCATCGTACGAGCGATCCAGCCCTTGACTCTATCGCGCATGCCTTTTCGTTCCGCCTCACGGCAAATGTGTTTTCTAGCGTTACGGAGGGTGTCCCCGGATGGGATGAAGCGTCTAACGCATATCAAACCGGGCCACATAGAAGGCGCTATGTTTCGCAGGTTGAAACAGGCCCCGACAAACATTTTGGCGGCGTACTAATTCCTGCCGCCTTCCAAACTCGTATGTTGATTACAGGGGAGTTTCGGCGGATGGTACGCAATCGACAGACATTGGTAGAGGACGTGTGGCCGGGGTGCTGCCAACTTCAGGATAGCGGTGGTGGATAAAACCGTAAACGTGTTTCAATTTAAGGCAATTCGTTGAGCGGATTTAAAGCATCGAATTGAAAAACAAATTCCTAGCATTATTTGCCACCGAGGTAACGAGTGTCGGTGGGGAAGTATAGCCCTCTTACCAAATAAATCGCAAGAAATCGTTTCGCTAAAACGCTAAAACTTGGCTGAAGTACCATAAAAAAATACGAGTTTGAAGCCAGAATCCTGAAGGGAGAGAAAATGAAATCAAATATTTTATCACGCAAGAGTTTCGTTGATGAGCAAAGGTGTAGTGGTACACGCAGACGCTTCACATTCCTTTAGTAATTAACCCCTCTATAGCAACGTCTGTTGGTGAACGTGTGTTGTTGTAATTTTGAACCGAAGGATCAACAAAATGAATCGAAATGTTAAAGTCTGTAAATATGTTTTCAGCTTCGGCGAACCCAGCTCCCAACCTAGCATTGTCACCAATGCTAGTGAAACATTGATTTGGCACAAAAAACAATCGAACCGAATCGGAACCAGATGCGTTAACCGGAACTTCATACCGGCGGCGGTCGATGTCTTTAAGATGCTTCTGCAGCCCAGCTATCCTCGCAACAATCGTCCAGAAGCATGACAGTCAACAGTTTGTGTAAGCCCCGGTGGGAGTATCCGGCAGTGAGCTTCTCAATCGTAGCTACATACATAAAACCATTCTACAGAAACGGAAAAAGATGTGGCCAAGCGAACCGAGCAACAAAGGCCAAATCTCGAAGTCTAACAACGTCATCCATGTCCTTGCATCCGGTATACTTTGTGCCTGGTTCCTGTTTCTCACTTGTTCACTCACTCGCTTCTGGTGTGGTTGTACATTCGAAGCTGTCAAGAACAGCTGACAATGCTTCTGTAGGTTCCGTGAGATATCCGCATAGAATTAAAATGCTGTTGTGTCCCTTAGGTATCGTACCATCCATCCTTACATATGCTTCCACAGCATTCCCAAACGTTTGTTGGTGTGCTTGCGCGCGCACTGCTACCGACATTAGATGACTGGGATGTCTAGGCAACTTCCACTTGAGTTCCTGCTCAGCTGTCAGCGTCGATGCAGACTCGACATTCCAATGCCAGCTGAAACTCACTACAGACATTACAGCTACTAGACGCTGCTGTTTGAACCGTAACGATCATCACTTGCTTTCGAATCGACCGTTCATTCTTGAGGGCTCGTGCAACGTCTTCCCGCTCTGGCAACGGCTGCACTGGGCACTGCAGGCTCGTCGGCGTTCTATACTAGCCACACGTTTGGATGACTTTTTTTCGGGCATCATTCTTCCTAACACTGCCGGTTGTATTTGCCGGTTTGCGCAGGTCCGTTCCGCATCAGTTGACTTAATGAATAATGCAATCAGTTCCCTCTCGAAACCGTGGCAAGGACTTCGTCGCCAGCGATGGATTGCGTCGTCACTCGAAATGACAACAGTACAACGGCCACTGCCCGCCCTTTGCCATCTTCTTGCCGATGCAACCTCAACCCGTGGGCGCACCGGCATCGGCACGTTCCGGTTCCGCTTTGCACTTCCCGATCAGGCGGGCCGGTTCGGTTCGGTGCGACGCACCGGTTTTTCCACACGGTTTCCCAATGAGCCAACGAAGGGCGAAGGACGATTTTGATGCGAGTGACTGACTCCGGAGGGTAGCTGATGGATTCCTCCGGCGGTGCGCCCGTCGGGTACCGATTTTCTACCACGGGGTTGTAGGCTGACGTCGGAGTCATATGGTTTTTCGGCGAAGTTTTTGGAGCGGAAAGAAGAGAGGAAAATCGATATCTCTCGGATGTCGTCTTGTTGTGGACACCGTACCTACTTCCCCTCTCCGATTATCACCAAAGCCACCGGAGGACACAGACTCAGGGCGTTGACATTGATGTTAGCTGCACGTTAACCAGTGTAAAACATATTGTTCATTGTGTGTTTGTGCAAGTTTACTGAATAATTATAGCTTTTTTAAACGATCAGTCAGTGAATAAATAATTAAAAAATCGGAAATTTTAAGACAAGACAGAAAGGCATATGAATACAGCGAATGTGATTTTCTAAATGGAAATTATACATTTTCTTAATGAGCTAGAATGATTATAAACAAATCCTTAACAATAACTTAAATAAACCATTTAGGAGTTATTATTAAATATCTGATTTTTAAATCATGGATTGGACTTGAGTCGGAATTTTCTGTTAGTATTATACATTAGGTTCCTGTCATATACAAGCGAAACATCAAAAGACGACCAAAAGTAACGGTTCGTAACGCTTATTGGGAACATTGGGAAAAATTAAGGTGACTTTAGTAAAACAGTAATTTGATGAATACATTTGGAATAAAAGTAACATATAATAAATGTCATCCAGATGACCAACGACCAGAAAAAGACGTTATTTCCTACCTATTTAAGATATAATATGACGGCCGAAGGCCGTATTGTCACGTTATTTCCTACTGTCAGTGGCTTTTTCGTTTGTATGTAGTTGGTATGCACCTATGCCTAAAATGTTCACAATGAACAATAACCACAATCGATGAATAGAACCATTTTGTAACAATTTTGTACTACAAAACTAGTGGATGTTTTATCGTCTATGGACAAATAGTTGGGTGAGAAATCAACTCTTTATTCAGCAGTACCGTCAGACCAACGTTTGACAAACGAAATCGTTACCAAATTTAACAACAGCAACAGTTTCTGTATCAAGCCGCAATGCATTAATCATCACACATTAACCCATTAAGCGATTGTCCGAGCGCGTTCGAATGCAAATAGAACGTTTGTCACCCGATTGTTAAAAGTGAGCTCCCGTACAGGAAAAAGGTGCGTGGCGAAAGTTTGCGATAAACCATTGCCCGCCATCGATCATGTGTGAAACGGAAACTGCCAGAACCAAACAAAAAAAAAAGAAACCATTCAAAAGAAAACAACCAAAAAGGATGTCAATGCTTCGCAAATAAATACAATTTTGCATAAGCAATGTGCCCAACTCCCAGCTTGCTTCCTTGACCGGCAGGGATGTTGGTTGAACAATATGTGGAGTTTTATCATCACGCAAAATATATTTGAATAGCAAACAGAACAACACGCTCGCTTATCGCCCATTTCCGCGCCGAAAGTGACGGAGAACACATTCCACAACTGTGGAAATCAATAGCAAAAGGTGAACGCGAGAAATTAATAACGGAGAAGCAATCGGGAAAGACACAAAAAAAAACCCTTCACCAAACATTAACACGCCCTTTCGGCACCCAACCGCGGTGTGGGACAAATTTGTTCGAATAAGAGAAAAAAAAAGAACGCCCAAAATTAAAATATTCATTTTTGGCAAACACTATCGTTTCGACGTTATACACGATAGTGTTTGACGGTGCAGCACAGGTTTTTGTTATTTTAAATATTTTATGGCAGTTTCGGTGTTAACACTACAACGGAATAATTACCAACTTCCCCCAATGGCTCTAGAGCGATATGTAACAGGAAATTTATATCGTTTGTGCAATTCGTGTTGAGTGAGTAAAAATTAATAATTCCGGAAGAATTCTACACTAACCATATCATTAGGAATTTTTAGCATACGATAACCTATAAGCTCGCGCTGGAACACAATCGTTCCAGCACTCTTTTGGAACGATATTCTATAGCTACAACTCGATTTGGTCGTTCATTTCATTTGGTAGTTTGCAGGATGGCGAACGTGCAAAGCTCTTCCG